>ML844658.1:74562-93945 GCA_009831015.1 Picea engelmannii | reverse complement strand
AGGTCCCGACAACGAAACCATTTGTTGGCTCTATACACTCTTCTCGCTAAGGAGTTGAAGACCCTTGGTTCATTATGCTTGACCAACAAAAGCCAAAGGCGTCGACATATTCAATCTTTAGTCTAAGACTGAAGAAGGTCTCACTCGAGCTGGCATGATAATCACAAACACCATTAGTCTTGTGTCAAATGCAAAGGGACAACGCACACATGAAAGCCTATAGGGTATAAATACATTCATTCATCCATAACTAAGTAATAGAATGCTCTACGCCAAAAAGTAACACAAATATACATTCAAACCATAACACACATAAGAATGTAGAGAGAAAGGACTTCATATTTCATTCATTCATTCCAGATACATTCAGATACAAACATCATAACAGAGATATGCACCAAGCACTCTAGACTCATACAATAGGCATAACATACATCTGCACCAAGCACTCTAGACTCATACAATAGACATAACATACATCTGCACCATGCGCTCTAGTCTCTTTTCTTCATTCCTACACAGTTCTAGCTCTATTACAGACACATGGAAGACTTAGACAAAAGTGGATGTGGAACTATCTCTTTTTGTTCTAGTCGACTCTCTGTTACCATACTAAACTCTCTCTTTCTTTTTTCCACTACTCTACTCCACTCTCTCGAGTGAACAAAAGTCCCACACGCTTTACATGTCTGAATGCATTCCCCAAATCTCCCTGGAGCATGGCAATCCTAACTAACTTGCCAACTCATCCATATCCTTGCCCATGATCATTCGGGTTGTTATAGAAATCATTTACAAAAGATTCTTTAAGATACACTTAGATTTGGTATGCATGCGGTCTTCTTCTTGATTCCTTGCACACAGTACAAAATTGGGTTGGCACGCGTGATATTCCTTTAGCCAGCGCTGCTACTGATCCTTCCTCGCACCGCATAGTGTATCTTCATGGGCGCACCCACAATATTGATTTGTGGTGCGCATGTGTAACTTCCTCAAAACCTTGGGCGCCAACACCACCTTCAACAATTAGTCCAATACAACAAATGTAATTTATCAAAGGGGGAAGATAAGGACAAGGATTGTCCAAAATCACATATTTTCTTGCAAATAGAATAGGTTAAAATTTAGTATTTGGGTGCTTGTCATAGTTCTACATGATCAAAGTTCTAAGGCATAGTTCTTCCACATCTTGAGGATTTGCATAGCCTCTGAATGCTATGAGAGCCTCAATATTTTAAAAAATTCATGAACTGGATTTGAAATTGAGTTTTTTTGTTTTGCCAAATTTGGATGAGAATTAAATTTTCAAAATTGTTTAGAAAAATCCTTATAATATGCCTTGCGCCTTACAAAATTAATAATCTACTTGTAAAAAAGTTGGCATTTCCCTATATATTTTTGTGTTATACATAACCATTATTAACAAGATTGCAATAGGATTGATGCATCCTCTTTATAATTTGTATGGGTATGTCTTATTCTCTATAATTTCCTTATAGTTGGTTAAATAAATATTTCAACCTGGGATTCCAAATCTTAGGGTCATTTCATTTCAAGTGATTTGGACACACTTGTGCTTTATTCATTGTAGTAATTTCAGTTGAAGTGAAGATGCATATTTTATTATGGTATTAGTTTTAATTGAACTTATTATTATTATAATATGGTATTTGTGTAAATTTTTTGTTCAAATGTGAGAGATGTTATTGAAATAGGGCAAGACTAAGGATATGGTATCAGTGTCAATTATTATTATTATATGGTATTGGTGTAAAAAAAAAATTGCTCCAAATGTGAGATATGCTATTGAAATAGGGAAAGACTAAGTCTTTATCTTCATCTTCATCATTCAAGCATAACAATGATAATATTGCAATGTCGACTGAAGTTTTAGAACTCTCCATTTAAGTAGTTAGATAGAATCATAGGGTTTTGATAGTATCTGTGACACACTAATAGTTCGAGGCACACTTTCAAAAGTAACTCGTGTTCATTGTTCATGATCAATGATGTGTCTTGAAATTCAATGACCTCCTTCATTTTCAATGAATGTGAACCATTTGGACATTGCAACATATTTCAAGGCTTTTCTTTGACAATATCTAGCTTCAACATGGTGGAGTGCCTTGCATAATATGATTTTTTGTCATATGATTTTTGTTTTTTGTTTTTTTTCTTGTTTTTTTTCTTGTTTTTTAAATTATTATTATTTGTAATTTATATAAAAATTATTCTATATTTACATTATAGAGGGTGATAGAGAAGTATGACGTGTATAGCTTTGGGGTGGTGGAATTGAAAATGACAAAAGACCACAAACCATCTTTCGAACTACCTAACTCATGGAAAACTACATATGTATGGTTGTTTCACAAAAGACACTTCTCTAAGGTAAGGAATTGTTCATGGAATAAGTGAAGACGATGAGATTTTGTTCAATAATTTAAATCCTTTCACTATTAGTTGGATGTCCCCACTGTCATTCACAAACCAATCATCTCTAGCACTTTTGACAGATTAAAAAGTCGAATGGTTGTAGAATTACAATTGAGAAATCCATTTTGGTTTGTTTGTTTCTTTTGACATTCCTCGATGAAAAAGGTCTCACAAACAAAACATTATGGCCCAGAATGTGGCTCAAGTTTGACTTTACCAGATAGCTCAACTCCATGCCCCAAAAAAAATCCACTTGCTTGTGTATCAAACATTCTAAACAAAATTGTGTGGATACATTGAGTAAAATTAGAAATATTATAGGGAGTACTCGGAAGGTTTGGTGCTTCAATGGTCATCTCCACTAGTAGTTTTTTCCTTGTCCTCCTATGAATGAATTTCATATGCACTGTGGATGGAACTCCAATATTGAGAACTTATCATTGGGAGTCAATAAGTCATCATTGGTGCAAATTATTGAGGTGATGACCCTATCATGCACTTTGAACTATGGATCTCATATGAAGCAATGGTTTCCAGGGTCTAATTGAATTGTATCGATTACTCACGAAAATGTCTTGATACATAGTAGCAACCCTCCATTTCCTCCCATTCCAATAGTCCTTGGAATATTCTCTTTATATATCACCACTATTGATCCAGGTGAATATTGGTGGCCACCCACCTATTCCAACTAGCTCGCATACATATGTCATCTTAGCAGTTCCAGTTTTCATCTTGACAATTTTTTTCTAGCTTTTCGGGTCACAAACTTCTGGGGTCATTTTAAGGCCCTAAACAATGTTTTTTGGGTCTGCCACAGTCGCACTATAATCAAACTTAAAGTATGACGACATAGTGTGTAGTCCTCAAATAGATATTTCCAACGGGCTATCGTGAGCCTAAAACAAAGATCATATGCAAAAGTTACAACCCCGAGAAGTTAATGTACCAACTTACCCCAACGAGGCCCACATGACTTTTGGCGCTTCATCTCCTGGGGTTAGGTTTTTTTATGTCTAGGGTTTTGGAATTCATGTTTAATGCAAAAAAGGCCTTTGGAGCCTCATTGTAATCATCTTCTTTCGAGTGAGTGCATCTGTCATATCTCTTCTCAAAGATAAGCTGCCACCATTCTAGTAAGCTTGTTTCATTTTGCATTTTATAGTTTCAACATATTTCCTTATTGAATAGAAGCCAAGTTTTATTGTATCTCTGTTATTGTTCATTGTATCTATGTGTTAATAATATAGATCTATATTCATTTCGTTCTGCTCATAAAATATGGATCAATGGTATCAAAGTGGTTTGCTCCTTGTCGTTCTTAATGCATCTCCCTGACGAGGTTTGAGTACAAAGAGTTAGGTCTCGAGCTTGTTTCTCTTGAGGACAAGGGCTCTCGCATGCCCAAGTGGCCTTCCATGGCAGGAGAAAATAAAGACAACGGGACAGGAGATCCTTTCAAATTGTTGCTCGAGGAATCCCTTGCACAATAGAGGAACGAGATGATGGATAGTTTTGCGCAAATTTTTTTATGGATACCAACGGACAACAAATCTTCCTTGAGCGGATGTGCCACCCCCTTCAAGGTACATATCAACTTTGATATTCCTATATTTGAAGCTTAGATAGACGCAGATGTTGTAGACAAATGGTTGAATCTGCTAGAAGGGTATTTTTCTATCCATAACTTTTCCAATAGAGAAAAGATTACATTTGCGCTCCTCAAAGCCGCCCCCCATGTCAAATATTGGTGGGAGACTTTTTGTGAGCAAAAGGCAACAGAAGAACCCTCATTGTTTATAATCGCACTCACCTGGGAGTCCTTTAGGGATGTTATTAAGGAACAATACTACCCTGTTGGAAGTTATGGTGACCTGTATACGAGAAGGACCACACTGTGACAAGAAAGGGAACAAACAGTGCCAGATTTCACAAATATCTTCCATACCATGCGCACCAAGGTAGGTATCAAAGATTTTGAGAGACATTTGGTGCTCAAGTACCATGGTGATCTGCATAGATACATCCAGACATAAATGGAGTTTCTAGACATCTTGTCCTTGGATGCAACCTATCAATATACTATCAAAATTGATCATAAGCTTAAGCAAAAGATGTGACATTTTGGATTTGGAAACCCCTCACAGCATAACCAAGGAAAGGGCGACCCCAACCGGCAGAACAAAGGGAAGAGCAAAGATGGTCAACCTTAGGACAACCATTCTAAACCGCAAACAAAGAAGGAAAATGGAAAGATGAAAAAAGACAAGGGGAAGTGGTGCGACTTCCATAAGAGCCCCTGACATAACATTGTTGATTGTCACTCAAAGCAGTCATTGGTGGCAGAGGTGAAAGCCTATGAATCAGATGCAGGTTTCGACTAAGAGTCAGAACTATAAAAGGGGAGACAAATTATTGACGCGGAACCCAGTGCCACCATTGCTACCACCAAGATCCATCCTGGTGAAACTGATGAGCTAGAGGAAGGTGAGAACATCTTTCATTCACAGATGTGGGTGAAGGGTACTCTGTTGCACTTCATCGTTGATAGCGGTATCCAAAAGAACCTCATCTCAGAGGAGGTCATCAAGCAGCTGGCCCTAATGACAATGCCACACCCGCAACCATACACCATCGGATGGTGTCACCAAGGAAGCGATCTTCGTGTCAGCTGACAGTGTCACTTGTCCTACGACATCAAGCCCTTAAAATATGAGGTATTGCGTGATGTTTGATGTTGCTCCCCTTGAAGTTTGTGATGTTCTTTTGGGCCAACCTTATTTGTGGAAATGTCATGTTGTATATCAGTCTAGGCCTCGTAGTATTGTTATTACTTTGGATAGGAAATTGTACAGGATACCCGAGGTAGTCCCACCTACTGTCATTTCCTTAATATTTGCCAAGCAATGCAAGAAACTCATCTCTCAGACCGATAATTTTGTCTTCTTCATGATTCACTCTCGAAGTGAGCAGAAGGTTGCAGCCACATCCATGGCCTCCACAACTGAACTCTCCATGCAAGAGAATCAAGTAGGTAAGGTCATGGAAGAATACAAAGGCATCTTATCCTCACCCATTGGGGTACCTCTACACTGTCAGTTCAAGCATTCAATCGATCTGACCCCTGACACACCTCTCCCCAATGGGCCGGTATATCACCGCTCTCCATTAGAAAATGAGGAGATCAAACGTCGGATCTAAGAACTGCTCCAAAAGGGGCACATTAGACCCAGCTCATCACCGTGTGGAAGCTCAATCATGCTTATGCAAAAGAAAGATGGGACCTAGCAAATCTGCATCGATTACTCAGCCCTAAATAAAATCATAGTCGGGAATCGATACTCGATTCCTCGAATCGACGATCTCCTTGACCAACTCCAGGGGGGGAAATACTTTGGTAAAATTGATCTGGAGTCTGGCTACCATCAGGTCCCAATAGATCAGACAAATGTATGGAAAACTGCCTTCAAGTCAAAAGAAGGTCTTTTTGAATGGTTGGTCATGCCCTTAGGTTTGACGAATGCCCCAACAACTTTCATGAGGATGATGGACGATATATTGCGACCTTTCACCAATTATTTTGTGGTGGTGTATCTGGATGACATCCTCATCTACAACAAGAATTTGGTGAAACACTTACATCATATTCAACAGGTTATGGACACTCTGCGACAACATAAGCTATATGCAAATTTGGAAAAATGCTCCTTCGCCATAGACAAGGTCTAGTACCTAGGATACATTGTTGATGAGCATGGGGTGCATGTGGATTCAGCCAAGATCTAGGTCATTTGTGATTGGCCAACCCCAACCACACTCACTGAGCTTCAGAGTTTTTTAGGCCTTTCCAATTTCTATCACAGGTTCGTGTTGGGATTCTCCTATATTGCATGGGCCCTCAACCAAGTAACGAGGGGTGGTGGTAAGGAAACTTTCATGTGGGGCCTATCAAAACAACAAGCATTCAATTATTTGAAGAAACGCTTGTGCTTAGCCCCAGTTCTTTCATTACCTAACCTGCAACAATCCTTTGAGATCAAAACAGATGCTTCAGACTATATTGTGGGTACAGTTCTCACTCAGCACAGGCACCCCGTGTCCTATCATATTGAGACACTATCACATGACATCCGTAAGTACCCTACTTGCGACAAGGAAATGTACTCCATTGTGCAAGTTAGTATAGAAAATTTTGCCTCACCCCATGCAACTTCCTTGGATGACCTTTCCATTTCCCTATGCAGACTTGAAGTCCCATTTTGTACCTTCCAGAGCCAAAAAATCACACTTTTCAACATATACACACCCTACTAGTTAGACAACATGTGTATATGCAGGTTGCTCCATTACAGCCCATGTACATCGGGTTTAGTGCTCAAAATTAAAAATTATGTCGGGTTTACATGTCATGTCACGAGATCCATGTTCCTTGACCTTCCATATACTAGAGATGCTCTAACTCGGCCCTTCAGTTCCATTTGAAGGCTATAAATTGAGCCATATCCAAGTCATGGGGAGGAGGAGAATTCAAATTTTGAGAGCAAAGATACTCTGTAGAAATTTCACTTCACATTGAGTCTGCATCCCTTTATCCTTAAAAGTCTGAACTCATTGTTCAACCCCCAAGCTCTTCCTTTTTTTATGGAGAACCTCATTGTCTCCTTTATATGAGCTTGCCTTTGGTGGAGGATTGAAGTGGTGGAGGCCTAGTTGGAGGGACTTAGTTTCTCGATTCCAAGATGTGTCGACACAGAATTTTGTCACCTATCTACTTCTATTGATTATTTTAATAGAAATACTCTTTTCTCATCCAATTGATATCTTGCAAATATTTGAATTATTATTCCATGGGCGTATTTGTCATTAATGTTAGTGGATTATGTTATTTTATATGTTAACATTATATATTATCATCATGTGCTTGTGTATATTGGTTGTTGAGGACAAGTTGAAGGTATAAATCTTTGAGTTGAATACTCAACGGTGGTCTTCATCGAACATCTGGGTGAGGTAGGCTCTTGACCTTGTCTTGTTAACATTTCATTTATATAGCATACTTGGGATTAAAGTTGATTTCTATAGTCATTTCGTCTATTGTGGCTTACCCCGGGCCATAGAGAGATTTTCCTCGTAACAGAATTGGCGACCATACTGGGGAATGATCTTATGTTTGGGGTTTTGACTGTTTTTCTCCTAAACTTGCTCTATGTTAGCCTAAGTTTCCTTGTCGCCTGATTGCTTGACAACCTATTTTTACTTTGCATCTAAGTTTCTTGGCTTAATCCTTTCCCTGGCAGTGTTTTACTACATACATGTGGTTTTTCCCTTGACAGACGCGTACATACACAAGTTGTCCTTCTATAGGAGGCATACATATGCGAGTTTTTCTCAAACAGTCACGTACATCAACTTTTTAGGCTTACCGGTTGAGTTTGGTGTTTGTTGGGTGAGTTTGGTTGGTTGTTGAGTCTTCTTGGGGCTCTGTCCTAATTGTTGAGTGCTTATAGAGTGATAGGAAACCTTCTTATTGTTGAATTTTTGAGTGGTATTCTTTCTTATCATCTTTTTCATTGCACATTGGTCTGAGTGTTTTCTTCTTGGTATCCTGCTTGGCTTGTCTCTTTTTGCTTGCAATAAGGTCTGCTTGAGAATTTGTTATTCAGTCCTCACATTTTCTTTTCTTTATATTGAAAATACAAAAAAAAAAAACTCATTTTGCATTGTGGCATTTGCTCTTTTGGGTACTTAGTATTGATCTTGATACATGTGGAAATATTACATTTTATTGAAATTGTATAAGTTACATTGAAAGTTGCATTTTAAAAGCTTAGCATTTATTGAGAATTTGAGATTAGGATTTAGCAGTATTTTTATATTCATTTCTTTGATATGTTGAGTCATAATATCAATAGTTTCACAACTACACCTCTTGAGTAAACAAAGCCATTAAAAGTAACATTGATTAATTAAAATTGATTAGAAACGATTTTATATCTCAGGGTACACAAACAAGCATAAGATATAGGGCCTTGGAATAGGATTTTGTGAGTAAACTTCTCCAAGGCTATTAAACTAAACATATGAGTCTGACTAGGGAATGGTGAAATCGATTGTGCAATTAGTGACGCCAAAAGGCTCTGCTCAAACCAGAGTTAAGCACGAGGTTGCATGAAGTTTGTTGAAGAGACATCCCTCTAATACCTTCCTAGCGTCAAATATATTTTGTGGTTTCATTCATATATGGGGGTCTTTCTAGTACCTTTACCTCCGTTAGAAGCGATGCTTTCAAGATTTCGGGCTTTTTTACCCTGCCCATACGGTGGACCAGACTTACAATTGTTCGCCTATGCATTGGTTATATCGTGGTGACTCTAGTTACTTGACATAGGTAGTCACATATGTTACTTGCAAGGATTATTCTGCAGGTACCCTCAGTTAGATAAGGGTCGGACATCACACAACCTTTATCGAGGATGACATCTTGGGGAGGATCTGGACGACTACGTTGTTAAGCCCATGAGGGCCCTTATAACTAATTCTGATACCTCCAATCTTTTGAAGGGAGTCTCAGGCCCCTTTTGGGCGAGGCATACCTACTCTAGTGAGGGAGGCCCCTTTTCATATACTTTATCTTGTTTGTGTGCATTTGGCCTTTTTGTTTTACTTTGGTGTGTTCTCTTATTGTTAGTTGGACTTAGGATTTGGTTTTATATCTCGAGTCTTGAGTCATCATGGAGCAAGACCAGCCTCCTCATAGGTCTCCCTGTTTTTTGAAGTTACCACTGCATTTTCAGTCTTTACCGAAGTTGCCTCCTAAAAGGCGTAAAGTTAATAAACGTGGTACATATATCTCCACTTCCTAGACCCGTGATTATCCAGTTATGGGTACTGAGTCGAGTCCAAACAACACCGGGAGTCCCTCGACTCCTATACCTTATGTGGTTAATGGGACTCCTTCGACTCCTTCAACTGCTACAGTTGTTATGCCAGAGTTTCACATCCTTACTCCTACCTAGCCTGTGGTTTCTACTCGACCCATAGCAACAAACCCTTTTGATTCTCTTTTTGGTACTCCTGGATATAATGCTTAGTCCATACTTTCGGTCTCTAACCCTTTTTTCTTTTGGTATGCCCCATGTAACATTGAAAATTTCATCCTCCATTCCAGCGACTAATGCAAATCCTAGTGTTGGACCTGGGGGCATGGCTCCTCCCCATACTCCTCTCTTGTTTGGTGGAGGTCATATTCCCCAAATGAATCCTACGATATGAGGCCAACCTCCTTTTCCTCCCGGGTCTAATCCTAGTCTCAATGCTCCTGGATGGAGTGCTCAACCAAGTGGACAAACCACTTCCTATATTCCATCCTTTCCCCCTTCTTCCTCCATGTCGATTCTGACAAACACATTTTTTATGACAAATCACCTCTATCCTCCGGAGTTCCACCCAGAGGGGGTCAATATCACACTATCGAAAACCCCCAGTCTGGAGCTCCTCCAGTTGGGGGCAATGTTTATAACTCTCATTATGTCATCCTGGAAGGTATGGTGCCCATGCAACCTCTTATTAATCAGTTTGTAGGAGGATATTACCCTACCGGACAAGGCCATGGTGTATACCAGAACCTTGGATGGTCTACAATCCCTCAACACCAATATTTCCCAAGAGCATGGACTCAGACACTGCAACCCCGACTCCCTTTTTTTACCACGCTTAATTTTCTAGATCTGTCGAGATTAATGAATGATCTGATGCATCACGATCTATAATGGCCCCACGTTCCCACCAAGTTTCCTTCGAAAATTCTGAAATTCGAGGGCAAGACTAGCAAGGATTCGAGTGATCATGTTACTACTTTTCATCTCTGGTGCTCATCCAATTCTCTTAATGACGATTCTATTTGTTTGAGACTATTTCAACGCACCCTCAAGGGGATTGCTTGGAAATGGTACATTGAGCTACCAGAGGGCACATATGGAAACTTTAATCTGTCGATTTTGGTCTTTCTCAACCACTTCAAGTTGTCGATTCGTTATGATGTTGGCATAGAACTTTTGTCGACCTTCTGCCAAGATAAGGCCAGGCGTATCTTGGACCATATCCAAGAGTGGTGTAGACAGAAAAGGTTGATTAAAGCCTACATTCCTCCAGAGTTTATATTGGAGTGGTTCCTTAAGTTCTTATTGCCTTATATTTCGAAGGATGTTTCTACATCTAGAGTAACATCTGAGGAAGAAGCTATTTTCAAATCCCAACAACTAGACCTCATATATGTTCAGTCTGGGATTATATGAAATTCTTCTTGACGCACTGTGAACGAATTATGACCCTAGAAAAAATCCTAGGCCTCATTCCAATGGCATCATAGGTTCTACAAATTTTAAGTCTACAGACTCAGTGACGAACCATTTGAAGGATGTGTCTCTAAGCCATCCTGTAGTAGGACAAACTTCGGCTTCGTCCTCCACTCTCACTCAGTCAACAGGTGTGTATTCTGTACAATCGTCAACCAACCCAAATGGTGACCAACAACCAGGCGAGAATAGAAAGAAAGGACGACTTAATAATCGTAAGGGTGGGAAAAATAATAACAAAGCCAAGGATGACACTAACAATGATAGATCGAATAATAATGCTAGTGAGGAAAAGAAAGAAAAATAGAAGGTGAAGTTTCCTTGTAAACTTTGTAAAGATGATCATCTTACCCACCTATGCCCCAGAATTGAGGAAGCCTCGTGGCTCTTTTCACAATCGCCCGATGTGTTGAACAATGCATTTCCGCATAATCAACACATGGCTTTGGGATCCTCCAACACCAGAAATTCGTCAAACGAGAGTTAGAATCCCTCGACACATGAAGTGTTGATCATTACAGCTGTGTGAGACATCCTCTAGGACACATACTGAGTGAGTTGGCCTGTGAGAGAGCCCGTGAGATGGGTGTGTCGTTCTTCTTTGAGACGAAGATGGAACGTTGTGTGCCCCTGTGTAGGGAAGATGCTCATGATATGGGTGTGTCGTTTCTCTCTGAGACTAAGATGGAACGTTATGTGCCCCTGTGTAGGGAATATTCCCATGAGATGGGTGTGTCATTTGAGATGAAACGATGTGTACCCCTGTGAGGGGTGAAAGAGCCCATGTGATGGGTTTACTGTTCTCCTCTATGTAGAGAGTTGACATGATGTGGTACTCCAAATGATTCTCCTGTGAGACTTAGTGAGATAGAGATATGTTGAGTCACACATCCCTGTGGCTGATCACAGGTGGACGTGCCTCTAGTGGTTGAACACTAGTGGGTGTGTGAGATCCCTTGTTATATTGTCTAAGAGTTAGATTTACCTGTAACCCTAATTGTGATGTAAAGGGTACAGGTCGACCCCACGATAAAGTGAAAGATAATTAATATGGTAATTATTAATTATATTTTGAGTCATTGAGGTCGGCCCTATTGTGCCAATAGACACCATTTTTTATGTGTCTAGTCTAGTATAAATAAAGGTGATTTCCCCATTAAGGAAACACAACACACATGTGATTTTGGAAATTTCAACAAGTACAAGTTCTAGGGATGAAGTGCACACCTCTCTTGGGCACTAGCCTTCTTGGTTTTTGAGAGGACCCTTTTGTGTGCAAGGTCTATGGTGTGGGAGGTATTTCTCTTGAGAATATAGCAAAGGATTGGTTGGGTTTTCTTCCCTTGTTGAGAAGGGTTTCCCAGGATATTTCTTGTGTTCTTGTGCATGGTATTTCTTCTTGTGATCTTAGTTATTGCAGCAAATTGTTAATGGTGTAGCTTCATTTGTCTATGGTTCAAGTAAAATCTAAATTGAAATAAACTTCATGCTTGAGCCTAGCATAGTGAAAATTCAACAAGAAGGTGACCGTCAATGCATTAATATGGTCAAGTCTCAGATTGATGTACCCACTCAATCTCGTGATTACGGTTCTTCATAGAGTGTTACAGGTCCAGAATCTCCCCCTCCTCCGGAAACACCCTTGCAGATCAAAAAACCAGATCCTCTGCCTCATATTCAGAAAGGAGTATTGAAACGCTCTTCCCACAATCCTAATGCTAGAGCTACCCAAAACTATTCTATTGTCAAAAATCTGGGTCAAACCCCTTGTGCGATGTCGGCTTTGGAGGTGCTCCAAACGTGTCCTTCACAGACGAATGCCTTGTTATCTGCTTTAGGACCTCTAGAACCGTGTGGCTCAAAGGTTATTAAGTTTGACGTCATTGATGTTCATCATCGCTTGCCTTACCACGTGGCCTTTCAAATCCATTGGAGTACACAAAATATACCATCAAACACACTGTAATTGAAAGGTGTTGCGATGTGTGTGATGTCCCTAACCTGTTGGAAAGCCATTGGCCCTCTGACTTTATCCCAATCTATGACTATGTTGACTGCATTTGATGAACGTTCTTTTCGACCCCACAAAATTCTTCCCATTTTTTCGGTCTAGTTAGGTGGAAAGACAATGGAGGTTGATGTCGAGGTGGTTGATGCACCCCTTGACTATAATTTATTACTAGGGTGTAATTGGACTTATGCCATAACCGCGGTCGTGTCGTCTGTTTTCCACACTTTCTGTTTTCCTCACAAGGGGGAAATAGTGATGATTGATCAATTTTCCTTTGCGCATGCTAGTCCTAATGCATCAGTTGGACCTTTGATCCCAGTGATCGACAATTGTCGGCAAGCAACCGAGTATATTGGTGTCGAAATGTATTCCTCTCTTATCGGTAGCTTTGATTTCATTGCATCAATCCATCATATTCATGCCATTTCCAGTAGGTCTTTGTCATCGATGAGGTTCGTTCCTTTCCTTACTTCGTATTTCAACGATCCTTGGACCCTAACTTCGTCGACTACATCGTGTGAAGGTCAGTCACATATTGAGATGGAAATGCCACTATCAGCAGTAGAGGTGGCATATCAGATTGCTCATAACTCTACTGCTGCCCCGGATCCTTGCTCCTCGCAGACGGACGAGGAGGATCCTGTTCTAGAGCCCATATGGGCCACCCCATCATCTTGTTTACATGATTGCCTTGACGATACTTTACCTTCGGATGAAGCCATATTAGATGCCATAAATGGTCCCGATGGGCCTTGGGATGATATGCATCATTGCTCTTATTTCCTCCTAGAACTTGTTAGGATCGAACAAGACGACTTTAGATCTACCTTGAGTGAGATGGTCAATAACGTTGTGGTTCCACTTGATACACATGGTATTTATGCCGAAAGGAAACATGGAAAATATTTCTCCTACCGTCACGATCGACATCTCTCAAATTCCTGGCAAAATTGAGAATGTATATATCGGTGCAGATTGTTCTCCTGAAGAAATTCAGATCTGCACCAATCTCTTCAAAGAATTTTGTGACGTTTTCGCTTGGTCATATAAAGAGATGCCAGGGATCAAGCCTAGCATTGTCGAACATGAGATCAAGACTTATCTGGATGCTAGACCTGTTCAACAATGTCTTAGAGCTGTTAATCCTAGGAAGGCCCCTATTATTAAGGTAGAGGTAGAGAAGCTACTTAATGTTGGTTTAATCTACCTGGTTCCCTTGACCGAATGGGTGTCCAACCCCATTCCCATGAATAAGAAACAAGGAACCATCTGCGTATGTATGTATTTTCAAGACTTGAATAAGGCTTGTCCTAAAGGCAACTTCCCGACTCCTTTCATTGAATAGATTCTCGATGAGTGCGCGGGAAGCGAAGTTTTTTCTTTTATGGACATACTTTCAGGATATAATCAAATTTAGATTAAACCCGAGGATCAACACAAGACGACTTTTATTTGTCCATGGGGTACTTTTGCACACCGGGAAATGCCTTTCGGCCCTAAAAACGCCATAGAAACCTTCCAACGTGCCACAACCTTCGCTTTTCACGATCTCGAACATATTGTCGAAGCTTACCTAGATGATCTAGTTGCTCACTCTCGGAAGACAGTAGATCACTCCACTCACATTCAATTAGTATTTGAGAGATGTTGTTACTATCACATCCATTTGAACCCTCACAAGTGCATCTTCCGCGTTAGGTATGGCCATCTTTTAGGATTCTTAGTCTCTGAGCATGGGATCGTGGTGGATCCTATGAAGGTTGAGGCAATACTTTGATTGCCTCCCCCGCACAACATTCAACAACTTCAGGGTTTAGAGGGGAAGGATAACTTATTGCGTCAGTTTATAGTGAACTATGTCAATTTAACTAAGGGTTCCATGCATCTTTTAAAGAAGGATACTTCATTTATATGGGATGAGCGAGCCCATGAATCCTTCAATGCTCTTAAGAAAGCCTTGGTATCGAAGCCTCCGGACTACAGTACAGACTATTTGCTTTATATCGTCGCATTTGAAGGGACAGTTGGTATGGTTCTGGTTCAAGAGGATGATGAGCTCCATGAGCACATTGTCTACTATCTTATTCGAAATTTAGTCAGTCCTGAACTTAATTACTCTCACGCAGAAAAACTAGCCTTAGTTATCATACATGTAGTTCAAAGATTACGGCATTATATATTACTTTGCAAAACTTCTATAGTTGTGGACATCAATCCATTTCAATACATCCTTACTAGGTATATCATAAGGGGGAAATATAATAAGTGGATTATTATTTTGCAAGAATTTGATCTCGATTTTGCTTTGACGAAGTCTAAGAAATCGCTAGTTTTTGCTGAATTGATATCAAACTTCCCTCGATTAGATGAGGATGGTATTCATGACGATTAGGTCTCCGATGAACATATATTCTGTATCTCATCTTCAGACCCCTGGTATGGAGAATTTCTAGTTTATCTTCAAACCTTGAAGTTATCCCAGCATCGGTCGAGAGACAATCGACAACATATACATCATCAAGCTAAAAACTACCTTATCATCAACGACACTTTGTATCGTCTAGGAATAGATAATATTTTCCGTCGTTGCTTAACTCACAAGGAAGTTGAGTTGGTTCTCAATGACTGTCACAACGGGACTTGTGGTGGTCATCTATCTGGGCTTGCGACATCCCAAAAAAATTGTGAGTCAGTTATTTTTAGCCGTCAATTTTTAAATATTGTGTTGAAGCAGTCAAGAAGTGTCACCCTTGCCAGGTGTTCGCTCAGAAAATGTGCTCACATCCATCCCCTCTTCCCCCAATCATCATCGTCGGTCCCTTAACCAAGTGGGGGGTGGATTTTATGGATTGTAACCCAACTTCGACTGGGGAGCATTATCATATTATCGTGGCCGTGGATTACTTCACTAAATGGGAAGAGGCCATGCCTACCATTAAATTTTATGGTAAGATTGCAATTTTATTTGTATTCAACCAAATTATAGCCCAGTCCGAAATCCCAAGGGAGATTGTCACTAATCATGGCAATCAATTTCAGAATAAAATAATGAAGGAGTTAGCATCAAAACTGGGGTTTAAGCATGATCATTCTTCCCCTTATTATCCCCAGGAAAATGGAAAAGTAGATGCAGTAAATAAATCTCTCAAGACCATCTTGCAAAAAACTATCAGCGAGAGTAAGTCTGACCGACATCTAATGCTTTACCCTATGCTTTGGGCATATCGAACATCGGTTAAGAATTCCACAGATTTTTCTCCTTTTCATTTAGTACATGGTGTGGAGCTAATCCTTTTGATCGAATGTGAAATCCCTTCCCTCAAACTGGAAATTGATCTCCTACCTGACACATCCGATCTTGAAGAACGCCTCGTGCACCTAGAGCGTCTAGATGAGCAGCGTCGAGATGCCTCTACAACTATCGAAGTGAATAAATGACATGTTAAGGTTCAATATGATAGGTTTGCCTATCCTCAATAGTATGTTGAAGGTGACTTGATTCTCTTGTATGACCAAGCCAAAGAACCGTTGGGGGCAAGCAAGTTCAACCCCATGTGGTACGGTCCTTATATCATGCAATGTGTTTTAGAGAAATGAGCCTATGAATTAGAGGACTATGAAGGGAATATGTTGGATGAGCCTAGAAATGGGCTCTACCTTAAAATATATTACTCTTGAGCCGTCAAGCTTGAGCGTGACTCTTTGTATACTAGTGTATCTTAGTGTATATACACCTTTTCCTTTGTGTCAACGGCTTGCTTATCAAGTTTTCCCTTGTTTGGCAGATGTCAATGGAGTCTTCAGTTTACTTAGGATTCGCAGACGGTACCATTCGTCATAAACGGAACATGGCTTCCGTCGTGTGGGTCATTTACTCACCCGAAGGCCAACTTGTATCTTTAGGTGGCGTTTGTATGGAGCCATCAACGAATAATGTCATTGAATATAGAGATGTTATAAAGATTTTACGCGATGCCATTTCACATGGTGTTCGGTCTTTAGAGGTTCTGCAAGATACCAAGTATATAAAATATGCAGAACAGAAATAAAATGCTAGAAATGGCAGAATAATAGTAAAATATCTAGCATAATCTCCAGAATAACAGTAAAATATCTAGCATAATCTCCACAATAACACATAAATGATATAAGAATAGCAATAGAAATAACACTTTGATTTAGAAAGCAATGTTCACAGGCCTCTTCGAGGGGGCAACCTCCAATCGAGCAGCGCTCTATTACAATAATCTCCAAGCTAGGGTTTTCATACCCTCGACCCTTATTTATACAAAATGTCTATCAAGAGAAGTGTCTAGAGGAAGATCCTTCTAGAAGCGGAAGCTTCTATTAGGTCTTCTTACATCCACCTTATTGTATTTTATTGAAAGGCCTTATTAATATTGACCTTTATTACATCTGAATATATTAATCTACCTATGTACGGGTTAGGACCCTAACATGTCCGCCCCCTTAAAAATAGCCTTGTCCTCAAGGCTTGAGATGAGGAAACTGTTGTAGAATGGTAGCTGGTTCCCAAGTGGCATCTGTTGGATTTGTATCTTTCCACTGGACTAACACTTCCTTGATGGTTCGCTGACGCAGGCGACGCTAACGCTGATCCAAAATTGCTTCTGGTTGTAGCCAAATGGATCCTTCTTCAACTAACTCAGGAAGGTTGGTTTGAATTTGGCACCAAGTTCCAATCACCTTCTTTAAGCATGAAACATGGAAAATTGGATGTAGCTTCGACTAACTGGGCAGAGCTAACTGATATGCAACTTGTCCCACACGTTTGAGAACTGTATAAGGACCATAAAATTTGGGTGCTAGCTTCTGACAATGCTCGGCCTTGAGGGAAGTTTGCTTGTATGGTTGCAGTCGCAGAAACACCTGATCCCCTTCTGCAAATTGACGTTCAGAGCGACCTTGATCTGCTTGTTGCTTCATGCAATTTTGTGCCATGACCAGGTTCTCTTTAAGGGTATGAAGAATATCCTCTCGAACTGTAAGTGTTTGGTCAACCGCCTGGACCTTCGAGGTACCCGGTAAGTATGAGAGAATTGAAGCTGGCTTATGTCCATATACTGCTTCAAAAGGAGTCATACGAGTAGTTGTATGGTAGGAAGTGTTGTACCACCATTTGGCTAGGGGTAGCCATTGAACCCACTGATGTTGTTTTTCAGAAACAAAACACCTCAGATATGTTTCCAAACACTTGTTGACAACTTTCATTTGACCATCAGTCTGGGGATGATAAGTTGTGTTGAGATGCAATTGGGTGCCCTGGAGCTTAAACAGTTCTTGCCAAAAATTGCTTGTGAAAGTTGGGTCACGATCAGAAACAATAGAGTGCAGCATGCCATGAAGCTTGAAGACCTGGTCCATGAAAAGTTGAGCCACCGTGGATGCAATAAATGGGTGTTGAAGAGCGCATAAATGAGAATACTTGGAAAGGCGATCCACAACCACCATTATGACTGATTTATTCCCTGATTTGGGTAAGCCGGTAATAAAGTCCATAGAGATATCCTTCCAAATAGTCGGTGGAATCGGAAGCGGTTGTAGTGTGCCCGGATATTTGACTGTTTCTCCCTTGTTGCATTGACACACCTCACATTCAGCTACAAAATTATGGATGTCATGTTTCATACCATCCCAGAAAAAAGAATGTTTGACTATTTCATATGTTTTGGTGAACCCTAAGTGCCCCACTATGGGTGTAGCATGAAACTTAGAAAGTATCGTGGATTTAAGCTTTGATTGTTTACTTAAATACAAACAACCTTTGTATCGAAGCTCATCCTATAGCCAAGAGTACCCTGGGGGAGCCGGAGCCTTGCTCTACAATTGTTGGATCAGATGCAAACTTTTGGGGTCTTGAAGCCATTCCTGTCGCACAGCTTGGAGCCAATCGGGTACAATGAAGGAAAGAGAAAAAAGGGATCCTTCTTCTTCATATTTTCAGGACAGTGCATCTGCCACTACATTGTCTTTACCATTCTTGTAAATGATCTCATAATCATAACCAAAGAGCTTAGTCACCCATTTTTGTTGCTCTTGGGAGGAAATGCGTTGCTCCAGAAAGTACTTGAGGCTTTGATGGTCGGTCTTGATTTGGAAACGTTGCCCCAAGAGATAAGGGCGCCACAACTCAATGGCATGCAGAATAGCCAACATTTCCTTTTCATAATTGGGTTTGCCCAGATTCCTTTCAGACAGTTGCTTGCTGGTGAAGGCCAAAGGTCGACCCTCTTGCATAAGGACAACATTGATTCCTTTCCCTGAGTGTTATCCACAAATTTGGTCATTGTGATGATGTCATGATGATATCATAATGATGGAAGATCAAGCTCTTTATCAAGAACACTTTCCTGAGAAAAGTTACAGTTGTCTTCTTCCAGAATTCACACTTTGAAACATGTTCGCAGGCTGCTTATACATTCACCTGCGGGAATGAAAGTTTCTCGCAGTCTACCTTAAGCTGGGGTGCGAACTTCTCGCACTGTACTCATGGTTAGGGTGCGAACATGCTCTTACAAAGGAAAAAGATAAAGATCTCGAACCTTCTAGAAGGGAATCTTC
>ML844658.1:39860-61298 GCA_009831015.1 Picea engelmannii | reverse complement strand
TCTTCTAGAAGGGTGAGTTGGCTTTCGAGTGGTTACTCAAGTACTGTCATTCCAGATATCTTGGGATCATTCCCTATCCAAGTAACTAATCTATCTCTTCCTATATATTGAGGAGATTGCTCATGGAAAGGGTTAATAAGGTTAATAAGGTTAATAAGAAATTAAGCAAGCTAGCAAGAGATTGATTAGAGGATTAGTGCAAGATTGTATGGAGGATTGATGCTACAGCAGCAAGAGACAACAGCAAGGTCATCACATGTGGTAGACTTTCTTCATACATGAGCAAGTGTGTGTTTCAGAGCTGGAAGCCATCAAAAGGAGACCTATGACATCAAGGCTCAGGTTGTAAGTTTCACTTTCTATTGAATTAATACAGTAATATGTCTCTTTCCCATAAAGATGATATCACTTTATTACATAATTCCTTGATCATATGTATAGATTAGTCATTGAATATTTTAACTTGTCTTTACTTCGATTGGTTCGTTTTGTTCTGATCTGGACGGGACGAGAGCATTGAAGCAAAGCTTGGAACAACAGAGATCATAAGGAGAGCGTTCATAAGGTTTGTCCATAGCCTTCATCTCTCAGTTCATTCAATAGGCTAGATCTAGGAAAAGGGTATTATTCTGTCATGTTTTGTTCTAGATACCAGGTGGATCTAGGGAGATCGGTTAGTGTCCGCACCTACGGATTTATCCTATAACACTGAGGCATCACATTCCAACACAAAGGTCTTGGTGAAATCAGGAAGGGCCAGAACCAGAGTGGTGCACATGGCCGTCTTCAAGGTTTGAAAAGCTTGAGCAACGGCTGGAGTCCAAGTGAAAGAGTTCTTTTTTAGGAGAGCAGTGAGAGGTGTTGCAATCTTTCCATAATTCTTAACAAACTTGCGATAATACCCTGTTAAGCCTAGAAATCCACGCAAGATTTTGAGAGTCTTTGGGTGCGGCCAATCTTGCATAGATTCAATCTTTTTCAGATCCACCCCGACGCCATCCTTGTCAACCAGATGACCCAAGTATTCTACTTCTGAGGCACCAAAAGCACATTTAGATTGTTTCAGGAAAAGTTGGTGCTGGGAGAGGAGATGGAGAACTTGATCCACATGAGTAAGATGGTCGGTCCAGGTTTTGCTACAGATGAGGATATCATCAAAGAAAACTAAGACAAAATGACGGAGAAAGGGACGAAAGACATGATTCATGAGGCTTTGGAAGGTGGAGGGAGCATTACACAAGCCAAAGGGCGTGACCAAAAACTCATAGTGGCCCTCATGAGTGCGAAAGGTCGTCTTGGGAATGTCTGCCTCTTTCATACGTATCTAGTGATAGCCCGAGCGAAGATCAAGTTTAGTAAAGAATTGAGCACCACTTAATTCATCCAGGAGGTCATCAATGACTGGAATGGGAAATTTGTCTTTAATGGTCAGTTTGTTGAGGGCACGGAAGTCAGGACACATTCTCCAAGAACCTTCTTTCTTCAGGACCATGACTACAGGAGAAGAGTAAGGGCTCGTACTAGGGTGGATAATGCCTGCATTAAGGAGTTCCTGGACCATTTTCTCAATTTCATTTTTTTGTTAGAAGGGATGGTGATATGGACGGATATTGGGAGGAAGGCTTCCGGGTACAAGCGAAATGGAATGATCATGAACACCGCGGGAAAGAGGGAGGCCTTGGGTAGTGGAAAATACCATTTGATGTTTAGAAAGGAGAGCTTGGAGGTCATGCGGCACCAGGGGTGTTTATGTTGCTTGAATGGCATGGAGTTGGGCAATGACACCATAATGACCTTTTTTTAGCAGCTTTTTCATGCGATGGGAACTAATGACCTCAGGTGAACCAGTAGTGATGCCCTGGAATTTATATTGGTGGCCTTCCTGGTCGAATTTCATGGTTAATGCCTTAAAATCCATGAGAATGGGACCCAAAGTTCTTAGCCAGTCGGCACCCAACACAATGTCACAACCACCCATGTCGATAGCAAACATATGGGATTTTAGGTGGTAGTGACCGATTTGGAGACGCACATTTTCACAACGCCCTCCACATTTCATGGAACCACCATTGGCAATCATGATTTGGAAATTATCGATAGCATGGATGTAGCCATGAGTTTCTTGGGCAATGCAGCGATGCATAAAATTATGGGTGCTTCCACTATCAACCATAATGATGACCTTCTGATGCTTGATGTACCCGATTAACTTGAGGGTTTGGGCAGCGGAAAAACCAGTGAGAGCATTGAGGGAAATGACGGGTTCTACTTCGGGAGGGTCTGAGGGAGGGGTTATGTCAGTGATTTCAGGTGACTCAGACACAAGGGGAGTTTCAACATCCTCTTCTGAAATGTCCTCAGAGATGGCCATAAAAATCTTTTGTTCCTTACACTTGTGGCCTAGGAAATATTTTCCATCACAATTATAACAAAGGCCTTTGAGTTGGTGTTTAGCCATTTCATCCCTGGTCAATTTTTGGATTTTTAATGGGGCGGAGAGAGTAGTGGGAGTGATGGGTTTAGGGCGAGGGATAAAGGAGGGTTTTTAGTTTTGATATGATACCACCTGTTGTGCTTCTTTATCCCTTTTAGTAGCCTCCACCCAAGTCGAGGGTCGAGCCATGAGGACATGGGCCCAAATCTCCTCCTTGAGGCCACTAATAAAACACTCTCGAAAGAAAGCATCAGTCATGCCCTCTGTTCGAAAAGCCAGGCGTTCAAAGGCAGCTATGAAGTCTTCTACTATTCCAGATTGCTTCAACTTTGTCAAACAACCCAAATGGTTGGTGTTCGTGTCAAAGCGTTCATAAAGCTCAGTCACAAATTGGGTCCAAGCATTACACCCTTGACAGGAAGTTTTTCTCCATTGCCACCATTGCCAACGTTCTTGATCTAGATGGAGAACACCATACTGGAGTTTGGTCAAGTCATCGGTAATGCCCTATAAAGAGAAATAATGTTCCATTTGGATTACCCAACCAGTAGGGTCCGAGCCATCAAATTTGGTCATATCTACCCGTGGAAGATGTATGTCACGTTGAAAGTGATGGGACTGAAAGGTATGGGAATGGGAGGAAGTTTCGCCTTCATTCTTTGGATGTGCTTTAGATAAATGGTCATCTGTAGGGATCTTCAGTTTGGTGCAGAGTGCTGCAAAGACAGATTCAAGCTGGGTGGTAAGTTCTTGTTTGACTTCCTCCATTGAGGATTGCATGGTTGTATTTATGGTAGCATTGATGGAAGAATCGATGGAGGCAACAGTAGCACTGAGTTTTTTTACTTCTTTTTGGGTTTCTAGGAAACCGGATTGCATGGTGTTGAAGCGAGCTTCCAGGTCTTGGCTACAGGTATGGGCCATGAGGATGGGTGAATTGAAAAGGGGCGGGTGGGGTCAAAAATTTTGTCTAAAAATGATATGGATGAAAGTGACAAGGGTGGAGAGATGAATCCCCAAATGTTTAACTAGAAAGAGATGTGTATTTACTTGACAACCTGAACACAGTTGCACAGGGCAATAGATTCGGTCTGTTGTGCGGCTATAGCACAGGGCAAACCCAAGGGTTAGGTATTCAAGGGTTCTACAGACAAGGGTTTTCCCTGTGCTATAGCTCTCTGATATACGTGCGGGGTCCAACAGTAGTACTCGGCCCAATATCTCAGGGCACTAACTAAGGAGGATGGACCATACCCTTAGTTGTACTACCCGACTACCCAGGTACTAGAGAGTATCTTCCCAAGTGCTTTTCTCGGTGACACTATAGCAGTCCAGTGGCTGATAGGTTTATCTAAAGAGGGCTTCAGGAAATCTAGGTCGATCCGTACATAGGTGTTGTCTGATGCGCTACCACTCGAAGGGGTACCAACAGGGTTTACAAGGGTGGCCAATAGATGTGCGCTTAAGAACCACTTGTATTTCCTACTTGTATGAATCCCTCAACCATGGGTTTATGCGTGTAACGATATATCTTTATGGTTTAAAGACATCGGAATACGTCTCTACCCTGGAAAAAAAAATCCCACAAATTCTGCCAAAGAAAGTGCTCTGATACCACTTGCAAGATACCAGATATATAAAATATGCAGAACAGAAATAAAATGCTAGAAATGGCAGAATAACAGTAAAATATCCAACATAATCTCCACAATAACACAAAAATGATATAAGAACAGCAATATAAATAACACTTTGATTCAAAAAGCAATGTTCACAGGTCTCTTCGAGGGGGCAACCTCCAATCGAGTAGCACTCTGTTACAATAATCTCCAAGCTAGGGTTTTCATACTGTCGACCCTTATTTATACAAAATGTCTATCAAGAGAAGCATCTAGAGGAAGATCCTTCTAGAAGCAGAAGCTTCTATTAGGTCTTCTTACATCCGCCTTATTCTATTTTATTGAAAGGCCTTATTAATATTGACCTTTATTACATCCGAATATATTAATCTACCTATGTGTGGGTTAGGACCCTAATAAGTTCGTCTGGACTCCCTGTTAGTCATATATTAGTTAAACGACAGTTACCATGTGTGAGACCCTACTCTACTCCGATGATTCCTACGGGTATGACTTCTGGAACGATACTTTGATTTTCTTACTTATAATCATATACCTAGAAGTTCTAATTATGTATCTGATGCATATGATAATTATGTTTTACATTGGCATTTGTCACATAACTGAAATAAAGAAAACACACTCATGTATATACACATTGTAACATATATAAGTAAAGTCGAGGACCAAAGATTTTGTATTTCATCTTTTCAAAAAATATGGTGTCATAGTACAAAATGGGGATCACACCCTCAAAATACATATATGGACGATATATATATGACCATGGGATCTACACCTGTGGCGCCGGATGTGTATCATGATAGCACAGTATAACGTTTGAGAGATGCCAAAAGAGTTGCACCCACGCACGGGGCACACCCACCACATGTCGTTGCATAGCCTCTAGCAGATCCTCCACCTGAACCATATGAATCATGTGTGTCAATCGATATAGGTTTCCCTTGTACATTTTGTAGCACTCTATCTGCATCTCCTCCCGCATGCTCATCTCCCCAGCTCCTCCGTCGATGACATGGGAATCCATTTGGTCGTTGTGGACCTACATCTGCATGAAAAAACCATTGTTAATACTTGATACCATACAAAAATATTTGTGTTTTTTACTCTTTTTGAAAAAACACAAAAAATGAAATATATAAAAGCATTTCTTACCAATATCACCGTAGGTAGAGCATGGTGGCAAAGACATATCTGGATCCCCTCTGTAGTCGATCCCAACATAGGGGTAGTCGTCAATGGCTATGACCTGTTGGTGCCACCAGAAAAAGAACTCCTTGTTGTTGTAGATTTTAACCTTGTACAATATTTACTGCAAACTGATTTTTAGTAGAAGAATAGAAAATATACAATGACAAATACAAACATTACACAAAGATTTTTCCCCTGGAAACCCATACCGGGAAAACCAACATATTCTATATTCATTCATTGTGATACATTGTTTACAATACAATATACATATAGGAGCCAACGACATCCAAAACCCTAACCCAATGACTTGGATTAGTAAAAAACCCTAATTCCTTAACCAAAAATAGAAAACCATCGGCAAAAACCATGTCCCGAAAAACCGCCCAATAATGGACACGAAAATCGAGGCAACACAAAAAAACAAGGCAAAAATGTGACATGTTTCCCGAGGCAAAAAAATATATCGGGGGAACTGCCCCTGCACCCACTGAGGGTTGGATATAACACATACCCAACATTCTCCCACTTGTTGTTTTCTTTGCATACAGGGGGTTACAAGATTACATAGTCAACAATCCAAGGCAATAATGCCCATGGATCCTCTACACCAAGAGAACTTCTCAGTGCTCACAGATTTTGTTAATGAATCAACAACATTCTTGAAAGTGTACACCTTCATCAGCAACACTTTCTTTTCTTCAACCATGTTTCTCACAAAGTGATATTGAATATCAATATTCTTTGTCTTTGAATGATAAGCCAGGTTCTTCGCCAAAAAAAATTGCACTCTGACTGTCACAATCTATCCTTACAGCTTGTTGTACCAACCCAATACATGAACACAATCTTTTTAACCATACTACTTCCTTACTTGCATGAGTGGTTGTCATGTATTCAACTTATGTAGTTGAAAGTGCCACTACAACCTATATTTTGCTCATCCAACTTATTGCTCCTCCAAACAGGTTAAACACATACCCACTTATAGATATCCTATGATCCAGATCTCCAGTCCAGTCTGCATCCACAAAGCCATGTATATCCAACACTCTATCCAATCCTGGTTTTCCTTGGTAGCACAATCCATAGCTAGCAGTGCCACGCAAATACTTGAAAACCCCTTTTACTGTTGTCCAATGCTCCTTCTCTGGTTTTGACATATACCTGCTCAAAACTCCCACTGCATGTGCAATGTCTGGTCTAGTACAGACCATTGCATATATCAAATTGCCAACTACACTCGCATATGGAACACTAGACATGTCCTCCTCCTCTTCCCGTGTCTTGGGACACTGATCTGCAGATAAATTTACACCAACAAGAATAGGAACCTTGACCTGTTTGCATTCCTACATATTAAACCTCTGCAATATTGTCTCGACATATTTTCTCTTATTTAACCAGAGTTTCCTCTTTTTTCCGATCTCTTTTAATTTCCATGCCCAAAATGAAATTTGAATCACCGAGATCCTTCATGTCAAATTTAGAGGACAACTAAGTTTCCACCTCCTGGATAATCTCCTTGTTGTTTCCTATTAGTAACATGTCATCCACATACAAGACCAAACAAATCAAATGATCACCAATTAGTTTAAAATACACACAATGATCATGTTTGCTTCTTGTGAAGCCAAGTCCCAACATATAAGTATCAAATTTTTTATACCACATCCTTGGTGATTGTTTTAAACCATACATGGACTTTTTTATTTTGCATATCAGCTCCTTCTTTCCCTTCACAACAAATCCTTCTGGCTACTTCATATAGATTTCTTCTTCCAGATCCCCATGTAAGAATGTTGTCTTCACATCCATCTGTTCTACTTCAAAATCAAATGCAACAACAACTGATAACCAAAATGTTATAGAAATTAACTTGGCAACAAAAGAAAAAATCTCACCAAAATCAATTCCCTCAACTTGGGAATAACCCTTTGCTACTAACCGAGCTTTGTATTTCTCCACTTTTCCTTCTGCATTCAGCTTCCTTTTAAATACCCATTTGCTTCCAATGTGCTTTCTTCCAGTCAACAACTCCACTAGATCCCAAGCCTCATTCTGATCCAAGGCTGCCATTTCTTCATCCATGGTCTTTTTCCAGAGCTTTCCATCCTCTGAATCCACTGCCTCCCTGACAATTCTAGGATCATCATCAGTAATAGACAAAGAAAAAATTTGAATGGAAATCGAATGGAGTATACCTTTCCAGTAGCCTTATTTCTTGAACCGATCTTTTCAATACTAGAGTATGAGGATCTTCTTCTTCTGATTCTTGTTCTTCTATAGAGTCTGATTCAACATCCTTTAAATCAAACTCTATTTTCTCTGGTTCTTCCTTAATTAGTAGGACTTCCTTTTTAGCAACATCATTCATTTATCTAAATACCACATCTCGACTATACACTACCTTCTTAGTTTATGGGTTCCAAATCTTATAACCTTTGAGACCATTTTTATACCCAATAAAGATACACTTTTCAGCCTTCTTATCTAGCTTACTCATGTTTTCCTTTGGAACATGAACATATGCATCACAACCAAATACCTTGAGATGTGTGAGAGAAGGTTTCTTACCARTCCATACCTCTTGTGGAGTCTTGTCATCCAGTRTTGATGGGGGTGATTTGTTGACCARATMACATGCAGTACCCACTGCCTYTGCACATAATTCTTGCCCTAACCCGACACCACTGAGCATGMACCTTGCMTTTTCCATCAACGTCTTGTTCATCCTTTCTATGGTTCCATTCTGTTGAGRTGTATATGGAGTAGTATTTTGCCTTGCTATACCGYACTTCTTACAGAATTCTTCAAATTCATTCTCGCAGAACTCTCTGCCATTATCTGTCCTCAATACCTTAATTATTTTCTCTATTTGATTCTCAATAAGAGGCTTAAACTCTTTAAACCTGTCAAAGACTTCRGATTCATTCCTAAGGAAATATATCCAAGTTTTCCTCGAGAAATCATCTATAAATCAGACATAGTACACARATTTTCCCAATGATGGGACCGACACAGGTCCAAAACATCACTGTGAACTAGCTGTAAAATTMTTTYTGCCCTCRTTGCACCAGAGGCGAATCTTACTCGATTATGCTTTCCATATACACAATGTTCACAGAAATCAAAATCCAGAGAGCAGTTAGACATACCTTCAACCATACCTTTACCATGTAGTAGTTGAAGACCCTTCTCTCCGATATGCCYCAGTTTTTGATGCCACATCATAACCTTTTCTCCAGAGACTGTAGGAGTTCTTTCTTCTTCAAYTCCAATATCAAGTTCAATGRAACTATTACACCCATCARTAATAGTGCTTCCTTGCAGCTTATATAGAGTTCCAAACCRAACTCCCTTGAACAAAACCATTGCTGCTCAAACCATCCTACARGTTTCCTTTTCAAGTATTGTTTTCACCCCTGCATCATCCATTTTKCTTACATAAATCAAATTTTTGTCCAATCCTGGGATGTGCAGAACACCAAGTAGTGTTCTAATCCTTCCATMTATGAGCCTCAACTTGACTTTTCCTCGACCTATGATTCTRGTTGYCGAGYCATCACATAGGAAAACATTACCTYCATCATACCTTTCATATTCAYAGAACCACTCCCTGTGGAGAATCATATGAAACGATGCACCTGAGTCAACCAACCATGCCTCATGATCTCCATGTGTGCTTGAAGAASCCAAGTACACATCCCCTCCTTCTTCCTTGGAGGTCTTTTCTTTTGTAGAAGGAAATTCTTCAGATCCCTTCTTTTTCTCAACTTTTGATCTACACTACTTCTTGTAGTGCCCTTCTTTTCCACATCTCCAACATACTTTTACAAACTTTCTGGGAGATTTATATCTACCCTTAGACTTAGATATCCCACTTGAGAACTTAGATCTATTTCTTTCCTGGGAGCGTCCTCTTGCAAATAATGTGTCTATGCTCTGTCCATCCATATTCTTTCATCTCATCTCCTCCGACAATAAGGATGAGAACACTTCATCAAACTTCAAGGCAGTTGTATTACTACCTATGGCCACAACCAGACTATCCCACGAGTCTGGTAAAGAACACAGTAAACCGATACACGTATCTTCCTCTTAAATTTTAATCTCAACAGATACTAACTGACTTACCACAGTATTGAAGGCGTTCAAATGCTCTGCCACCGAGTCTCCATCTCTCATCCTCAGGTTATACAACTTCTTTGTCATAAATAGTTTATTTACTTCCCCTGATACAACTTCCCCAACTTATCCCATAAATCCTTGGTTGTAGCTTCCTCTGACACATTCAGTAATATTGAATTTGAGAGACACGATTAGATTGTGCTCTTCGCCTTCTGATCCAACTTTTTCCAGATATTTGTTGAAGTTCATGTCGGTGAAATACATGGATCTACCTCGATCCACTGATCTCTGTCCATCAATAGATCTTCCATCTTGAGCTTCCACAACTCAAAACTTTGCCCATTAAACTTCTCGATCTCCATTTTTGAATTGTTCGCCATTTCTTTTCACCTGAAAAATCAATACCACGTATCTCCCACTGTAACAAGGCTTATCATAGTCTCGAGCCAAACCCTTGACCACAAAGGCGTCCCCTTGAAGCCAACAATGCTCTGATACCAAATGTAGATTTCAACCTTGTACAATATTTACTGCAAACAGATTTTCAGTAAAAGAACATAAAAGATACAATGACAAATACAAACATTACACAAAGATTTTTCCCCTGGAAACCCAAACCGGGAAAATATATTCATTCATTATGATACATTGTTTACAATACAATATACATATAGGAGCCAATGACATCCAAAACCCTAACCCAATGACCTGGATTAGTCAACAACCATAATTCCTTAACCAGCAATAGAAAACCATCAGCAAAAAGAATGTGCCAAAAAACCACCCAACAATGGACATGAAAATCGAGGCAACATGAAAAATGAGGCAAAAATACGACACGTTTCTCAAGGCAAAAAAAATTATCGGGGGCGTTTCCCCTAAATCCCCCCTCACGGGGGGGGGGTGTCACCACCCTGCGCGCCTAGCGCAACGTAGACACTACTACTCGTGCAAAGAATATAACACATACCCAACAATTGTAGGGGGTTGGCACCCTACCACCTCCTAGATGCCTCATAATGTCGGTCCACCATGACATGGCTAGATCATGCGATCTATGTGGAATGATCTCTACTCTAGGGCTCAAACCTATAACTCACTAAAAGAAAAAACTACACAAGATAGATGCAACCCTGAAGTTTCTCTTCCTCCCTTGTTTGCAATCCGTCAACTGACTCCTCATGTTAGTAAGCAGTGAGGTATGCTAGTCATAAATAGTGGGTCGTAAGCACTCCACTGCGTAGAACATGAGTGGCCTTGAAGCCTGGTGCAACGAGGTCGACCCCAAGATCCATGTAAGAATAGGTACGACGATCTTCAAACTCAGGTTCTCGATTGGCTTGATTGGGAGTTGGCTCCCTACTTCATCTGTGCCTGCAACATAGTGGGTGGCAATGTAATCCTCCATAGTCATACCACCCCCATCCCCCCGGGACTTGAGATTCACTACCTTGCCCCGATGAGACAATCCTGCAATGAAATATATGTCGTCCACTTGAAGGCCTTTGTCTCCTGATCCCAATAGTTTATGAGCATCTGGAGTAACCTCACTTGAGCCCTCATTCATTTGAGAGCCCAAATTTTGTAAAGGCCACATCTTTTTAGAGCTAGTTGGGCCCTTGCATTCCTTTCCACTGTTGCATCTATCTCTTCATGCTCCCTCTCTCACCATTCAAGCACCATCCTGCCAAAGGAAAGTCATTTTTGAGTTAAATTTTATAAAAAATATTGTTTGTAGACTTGTACGCGGGCTATAGTGTTAACAGTCACATATAGGGTCGCATATACGCGAAAAATCTTTGCTTTGTTTGTGTACATGCTTCCATGTACGCGACCCAATAAACTACCATTTGAGTACACCCTAACTCACACCTTGAACCCTCTAATATTAAAAAAAATTGATATGAAATTGAATTTTAATCCACTGAAAATGAAGAGGAGGGGAAGGGCACTTACTTGGTCCAGACAGTAGCTAATTCGGTTGATCATAGCTCCCACAATCAACATTTGAAGATCGAGGGGAAAATGGCCTAAAATGCACTATGTGGGTGAAAAACTCAAATGGTATGGTAAAAAGTCTATTTTTTACTATTAGTAGAATTTTTTTACCCATTTCGTATAGTTTGGGCTGATATTTTGACCTTATGGACTAATGGTACAATGGAAAGAGTTGGTTTTGGTGGTTTTGTCCAGGAATTTTCGCGATTTCTAGTGTCATATCGCTCATTCGTGACTTCGGTAGGTATTTCCTTTCACCATCATATAAGATAGGTTGTCGCTCCATTTTGCATTTTGCATTATCCTATGACTGTGATCCATATGCCTTAGGTGCGAACCCATTTACTAGCGACATGGAACCTGCTTACTAGTACTAGAAGTGTCATTATTAAGTGGTAGAGGCTTAGCAAACATGGGTTCCCTAGTTAGAACCTTTGTGCCATTTGGTGCCCATGCAGAAGTTATTCCATAGGACTAGGAGTCCCTTATAGTTCTGATATGACTTTGCGTTCAAACCCCATATTCTTACTCACAAGCATTTTCACCTTCACCTACGGGACTCCCACCGAGTCTTGTTTAAGCTCTTTTCCAACTCTCTCAAAAGTGAAAAGATTGTTGAGTGAACTTATCTCTTTCACACTTGTTAAATGGCTTTGAAAGAACGTCTATTTGGTGTAAGTTTAACCCTTTTTCGGACCAAGTAGACTAATTACGAAAAAGGAACACTCTAGTCAACATTGGCTAGAAGAGTTCTCCTAGGTATTATTTTATACTTTTTCGGGCCTAGGGGACTAAATCTACGAAAAAGGACATTCTTTGGAGTTAATTTATAATTGCATTCCATTATCTCGCTTACAGTATTGAGCCTATTGTTGATTCTCGCTTTCTCGTTATAAGCCTTTTACCTCATCAATTTGCACCACCAGCCAAGCAGAGCCTTGTTTATATCCTTTGCAGCTTGACACCCTATACCCTAAGAGGAAACATTCCCCCGAGTGTCCATGCCCCACATGCATTTCCTTGCATTGAAGCATAGGTATGTTCCACTGTTTGGAACTAGTTGCTTACTCGCGACACTCGTTTCCTCTCTTGTATCATATCATTCATTTGCCTATGAAAAAAAAAAAAGACGGGCGGGAAAAGAATATTGTCTCATATCGGCAAGAGTCATGTCACCTTTGAACATAACACAAACTTTTGAGTCCACTTGTTATCCAAAGTTTGGGTTTAGCATGACCTTAGGAAGTTGAGCTCGTTATTTAGAGTTTACTCCTCCGACTGGTTATTCTTCTAGTCCCTATGGAGAGTTTGATGATGCCACCTGCATCACAAAGTTTCAGCATCAAGTCTATGCTGCCAGAGTCCTCCATATGTGTCATGCTCTTGTTCAAAGGAAGTCTATAAGCCTGTGTCAACCATTTCTCATAACTCTTGACTTTGCATGTCGGCCATACCCTCAATGTGTCTCAGAGTCACATGAAGTTGTAGTCCTATCATGCACCCTGGTCCTACTTTCATTATGGGTAGGTAATCTTGAAACCAGTAGTCAACATCTCCTCATTGGTCCCTGACTAGGGGGTTTCCCTTGTGTTCGATGGTAAGAAATCTATTCACACATTGGGATTCATGCAGTGTCTTGGATGCCATTAACCTTATTGGTGGTTTCCTTGCCTTTGTCGACAATCTTCCTTATTGGTTGTTATTCAGAGGGTCTTTTTCATGCACTACTTGCATCTGGTGCATGCAAAATACGCATAGGGTCATTGGTTCATGAAACATCATATTCGTCTGAGCTCCTCCTAATCATCAAGCTATTGCTTTGTACCTCATGTTGAATGATTAGAGATGCCCTAATGCTCTCCTTTCAGCGAGTCTCCTTCCATCGACTTCAACTCATCTATTCTGGAAATGAGACCTAGAGTCCTATGAGTACTTACAAGCTTGCAGTCATTAGTGGCAGGTTCTCTCGCCGTCAATAGTTGGGAATACATCAATGTCTCCTTATCGATGGATTCTTCAAGTGTTCTACCTTAACACCCTTATTCACACTTGTAAGAATGTACTCAGTGCCTTGATACCTACTTTCATTATCGATAGGTTGTCTCATGTTTGTTAACAATATACCTTAATGATCGATAATCAAATGAAGTCTCATTGTGTTCGACATCAACTCCTCTTTTCACATGATGTAGACTTGCACCTTCGACGGATAGTGTAGAAGACCTCTAGCTTACAGTAGCAATATTCCTATTTTGTTGTTGTCTTTCATTGGACAAGTACCTATATGACTTCAGTGATCATGGGAGATCAGATTGTACTCTATTGTATACAAATATCTTCAGATTGATTTTGAGACTGGTTTCAATTGGGCCTTGTTCTTGACTATGAAAACCTATGGCACGTGTCTACTTTGTATTGCCTATTCATGGTCGTGAAAAACTATTTGGTATATTTCCACATGGATCTGCAGTGTAATTCAAATTGGCAACAATGTGTACAAAGTCATTATGGATTGTAATATTCTCATGAGCAACTAGCACTTCCAGTTGAGTCTCCATTACTCCACTTCTGGGAATTATAATGTATTTCGGCCATCGCAGATACTCCTTTGACCTCACACATTAGGGGGCATTTGTTATAGCAAATTTTACCTCACCCCATGTAACTTGCTTTGATGGCCTTTCCATTTCCCTGTGCAGACTTGAAGTCCCCCTTTGTACCTTCCAAAGAAAAAAAAGCACACTTTTCCACATTTATGCGCCATACTAGTTAGACAACATGTGTATACACAGGTTGCTCCATTACAACCCACGTACATCAGGTTTGGTGCTCAAAATTAAAAATTATGTCGGGTTTCCATGTCACATCACAACATCCATGATCCTTGACCTTCCATATACTAGAGACGCTCCGACTCGGCCCTTCAGTTCCATTTGAAGGCTATAAATTGAGCCATATCCAAGCCATGAGGAGGAGGAGAATTCAACTTTTGAGAGAAAAGATACTCTGTAGAAATTTCGCTTCGCATTGAGTCTGCATCCCTTTATCCTTAAAATTCCGAACTCATTGCTCATCCCCCAAGCTCTTCCTTTTTTTATGGAGAACCTCATTGTCTCCTTTATATGAGCTTGCCTTTGGTGGAAGATTGAAGTGGTGGAGGCCCAGTTGGAGGGACTTAGTTTCTCGGTTCTAAAATGTGCCGACACATAAGTTTGTCACCTATCTACTTCCGTTGATTATTTTAATAGAAATACTCTTTTCTCATCCAATTTATATCTTGCAAATATTTGAATTATTATTCCATGGGCGTATTTGTCATGAATGTTAGTGGATTATGCTATTTTATATGATAACATTATATATTATCATCACATGCTTGTGTATCTTGGTTGTCGAGGACAAATTACAGGTATAAGGCTTTGATTTGAGTGCTCAACGGTGGTCTTCATCGAACATTCGGATGAGGTAGGCTCTTGACCTTGTCTTGATAGCATTTCATTTATATAACATACTTGGGAATATAGTTGATTTCTACAGTCATTTTGTTTGTTGTGGCTTACCCCAAGCCATAGATAGATTTTCCTCGTAACACAAGCTTGCCGCCAGCGGAGGCATTACATTCTCGGGAAGGAGACAATCATCCACATCGATCATAATCCATTGTAGTTTAAACAAACTTAGGGCAAATTGCAGAATGTTCGCAATCATAAATGGTCTACACACTCACATCAGTTCCATCTCAACATCAAGTATAAGACAAGAAGCACCAACCGCGTCATTGATTGCCTTAGCCACCCGCTAGTTGCAACACTCACCACAGTGCTAAACTCATGCGACCACGAGACCTTTGGATGGCCCCAACTCTATGAGAGAGATCCTGACTTCGCCACCACCTACCAAATGTTGGGCACAAACACAACTGTCACTGATTTCCATCTTCGGGATGGGATGTTGTGCCATCTGGGCCATCTCTACGTTCCATCAAGCAAGCGAGTGAAGCTAATTTGGGAAGCCCACTGCAGTCGGGTGGCATGACACTTCGGCGTAGAAAAGATAGTGGTCATGTTGTAGCAACATTTCTATTGGCCGACACTTCGACATGATGTCAACAAGTATATCATGTCCTACACTAGCTATGCCATTGCCAAACCGACCATTAAGAAGCAAGGAATGTACACCCCTATGCCTACTCCTGAAAGACCCTGGGAATCCATCTCAATGGACTACATGTACATATTTTCAGCAACCAAACAGGGAAATGACTATGTTTTTTGTGGTGGTTGATCATTTTTCTAAAATGGTGATTCTGGCCGCTTTCAAGAAGAACATCACAACAGAGGCCACTGCCAAGCTCTTCTTCGAATGAGCATGGGTACATTTTGGGATACCACAAACCATCATCTCAAATTAGGACAACCAGTTCCTCAACACATTTTGGTCGAGCCTCTAGTCACTGTTGGACACCAAGCTCACCAAATCCACTGCCTTTCACCCCCAGACGGATGGCCAAACCAAGGTCGTCAACCGGATGATCATGCATATCCCGGGCATGTATAATTCCAAGCATCCCCACACATGCGATGAGAGTCTTCCCTATGTTCAACACAACTACAACAGAGCCATGCATAGCTCAACCAACCATAGCCCCTTTCAGGTGGGTTTGGCATTTCAACCATTGGGTCCCATGGATGTTGCACTACCCCTTGCGACCACCCAAGAAGACTCGTCCCATGCTCAAACTGAAGCTGACAAAGCTACCCGGTTCATTGAGCAGATCCAACACATCCACCATCAGGTTTAGGATATTTTGCAGAAGTTCAATGCCAAGTACAAGAAGTACCATGATCAACACCGGGTGCCACAGAAGTCTCAAGTGGGAGATAAAGTTTGGTTGCACTTGCAGAAAGAACACCTTACAGGGCCCCATCGAAATATTCATCCACTCCACTATGGACCTTATACCATCACTAAGGCTATGGGTGACAATTATTTTGAGCTCAACATTCCCCCCTTCCTTGGCTTGCACCCAATGTTTAATGACCTCCTTCACCATACTTTCCACCATTATTGGACACCTCAGAGGTAGCAGATCAATTGACACCAACAAAGCTCAACCCTGACTGCATGGAACATGCATCCACTGATCAGATCATGGACACACAGGTCAAGGGAAATCACCAACAGAAGTTTCAGCTTTATCGTGTTGTTAAAGGAGGGCAACTCTTGTACAAAGGCAAGTGGCTCACCCGGGGCCAACTTCAACATAAATTTCCTCATATGATGGGGGAACTCAACGCAATGAAGATCATTGATTTCTAAGGGGGGATGATTGATCCAGGTGGATATCGGTGGCCAACCACCTATTCCAACTGACTCACATACAATTGTCGTCTTAACAGTTTCAGTTTTCATCTCGACAATTTTTTTCTAGCTTTTCAGGTCCCAAACTTGTTGGCACAGGGGCAGACCCAGGGTTCAATGCTACAACAACGCATCAACAAAACCCTAACTACCAACTCTTTTGGCAACACCTACGAAGCAGATGAAGTCTCACCCAAGGTAGAGGCAGGGGTGGTTGCAGGACTCCAGTGTCTGCAACCTTAGCTAGGACACAGATATGTGATTCTAATCAAGGCACTCATCAGTTAACATTCATCGATATTCAACTCTTAGTTACAACGCAGTTAAATCCTAATTACAAAGCATCACAGTATTCAACCAGATCTAGCATCTAATAGCACTTAGCATGACGAAACAGATTAGATCTTAACAGATTCAAGCACTAACACATGTATATAAGTCAAATCTAACATCCATCCATATTATTAAGCACCAAGCATCGACAAATCATTCATCTATATTAAAGCACTAAACACATTAACATACAAGCACATCAACGCATTGTTGATGTTTGGACAACATTGGGAATACATTCTCTAAAGATAATAATTAATAATATAATTATTAATTGATTATTAACTATAGTATATAATAAGTAAATAATAATAACAAATAGTTATTGATTATTCAAAGGACGCATCCTTTCATGGATGGTCACCTTGTGTTCCCTATATATGGAACACTCATCATTGTAATAATATATCGAATATCTCTTATATCTTATATGAAGAAAACCAACATGGTATCAGAGCGGGACTGGGCCTTACTCCCTCACGGGAGGGCCTAGGAAAACAACAATGATGAGCTCCAAATTTGCTTGATTGAACTCGATCCATCTTATTCCACGCGAATATCTGGGATCAATGAATCCAGTAAGGTCTCATGCTCCAGCGATAACTAGATAGATATGGAAATGACGTTTTTTGGGCGCATGGTCATATCGTTCCATCCCCCTGACACGCAAATCTTTGTCAGAGTCATTGCGTAGGAAGTACGGAGGTTCCCACGGATCCTTGGACAAGTGAAGTCCCGGGAAGCGGGAAGGGAAGACAATGGAGTTCTCTCGGCCATGAGCGGTTTTGTTGTCTATAAACAGTTTTCAACCAACACTGACGTCATGTTCACATACATCGAATAATGACGCATTGGCAACCTGTATCACCTAATTTGAGTTCATGTTACAGTTTGGTGACCATGAAGTTCGGCAAAATTTCAACATTGCTCGAGTGATTGATCGGGTTTGGACCACCTACCAATGCTTTAACTAATAGCCGAGGGCATGCGCAGTTTTCAAGTTAAGCCATAATTCTTCATGAATGGGGGTTCCTTTATTTTGCGCCCACGAACTCGTATTCTCTTGGTTTTGGTGATGTTGCCTCTAGATCACGTTGGAGATAACAAGAGTATGGGATATGATCTAATGCCCGCGTCCAAGTCATTGGTCAAAGAATCCAAGAAGATACTCTTGAGAGATCATTGGAGGCCGAGAATACTTATGATTGTTTGCACCCATGTGGAGTGGAATGTTTGATTCTTTGCACCCCATTCTATCATATCGATTATGGTTGAGGTCGAGTTTCCTTTCAGAATCAAGTTACCATTGGAGAAAAGGTCGTGTATATAGTGTCAATGTAAATGATTGGCATCCACAGTGGGACGAGCAACAAGCGAGGAGGCCACTGTCACGACATAGTGAGGCTATTGATATGCGCCTACATGCAGTTCAGGCTACAAAGGAATTATATTTAGTCATCAACGCTAATGTTGTATATGAGTCTTGGGTTCAGAGACATTTTATAATTGATATGTCCGATACCATGGTCGAAAGGATTCGAAGTGTTGGTGGAATCTTCAAGCCTGTGAAATCACTCAAAGAATGTCCACCCTCGTTAAGAGGGAGGTGTGGTGTTTTCTCTCCTCTAGCCGACTAAACCCCTCTAGACAAGAGTTTCCCTAATTAGTCACGTGAGGTGATTGAGGGAGTAATGCTCAGTTGGGCACAAGTATTGTGGAAGCAATGCGAGGTGGCTAGGTGTGAATGAGGCTATGGTTGTAGTCTTCCCTATGCCTTGTGAGGTGGCTAGGTGTGAATAAGACTACTGGGAGAGGAGAAACATCACAACATGGTAATGAAGACTATAGCAATGGTTGTGTACCACTGGACAATAGTTGTGTACTACTATGACATGGAAATAATTGTGTACTATTGGACGACATTGCAGTAGTCGTGTGCTACTGGTTGATTGCAACATAGTCATAAAGAATGTGGTGGATGATTTGAGCTACCGATGGCATGGTAGTAGCAGTATGCTACTAGTTGATAGCATAGTAATCAACGGATTACTAGATGAAGGAACCAAGACATTGGTTTCACGAGGAAACCTCGATATGTCTTGGGGGACATTGGTTCCATGAGGGAACCTCGACGTGTCCTAGAGATGTTTGAGGCAGGGATCAAGAGGGAGTACACCGTTCCTCACAACCCTCAACAAAATGGGGTTGCAGAGAGGAAGAATAGATCTATTGTTGAGACAATCAAGGCGATGATTCGTGATCAACATTTACCTATGTTTCTATGGGAAGAAGCATCCATGACTGTGATGTATGTTCAGAACAAAATTCCTTGAGGAACATGACTCCTGAGGAGGCCTTCACAAGATTTAAAGCTTGAGGTTGGACACTTTAGGTTATTTGGGTGTTCAATATACATATATGGGGTACAGTGAGTCTTCAAAGGAATATCAGATCGTCATCCTTGGTCAGAGATAGATTGAGTAAGTGACAAAAAGAGATGGTACCTTCCGAGAAAGCAAGATACCTCAAAGATATTTGTGTTATGCTGCAACTATGAGCCACATCATTGATTCTAAACCTTCTTGTTATGAGGAGGCAACGAGTCATCCAGTATGGAGAGATGCCATGATGGAGGAGTATCAATCCATCATGAAGAATGATGTGTGGGATATTGTTCTGAGACCTGAGGGGAAGTTTGCAGTAACTTCTGAATGGATCTACAAGATCAAACACATAGTTGACAGGAGCATCGAGAGGCACAAAACGAGATTTGTTACTAGAGGATTCTCTCAGGTGGAGGGAATAGATTATGAGGAGACATTTTCTCTTTTTGCTCAATACACTTCTATCCGGACGATTATTGCCCTCGCAGCATCCATGGGTTGGAAACTACATCAGATGGAGTGAAGACAACCTTTCTCAATGGAGATATTGAGGAAGAAATATACATCAAGCAACCAGATGGTTTCGTCATACATGAGAAGGAGTCTCATGTGTGTAGGTTGAAGAAGGCCCTATATGGACTCAAGCAGGCACCTCGAGCTTGGTATGCGAGGATTGATGGACACCTGATGAGTTTGGGCTTCAGAAAAAGTGTTGTTGATCCCAACTTGTACTACAAGACTGTTAATGGTGAGGCCTTGATTATGGTCCTCTACGTTGATGATTTATTCCTCACCGGTACATAGAGCCTTATTATTGAATGCAAGTATGCGTTGGCCTCTGAGTTCGAGATAAAGGACCTTGGTATGATTCACTACTTCTTGGGACTAGCGGTGTGGCAAAGAACTGATGAGATCTTCCCAAGTCAGGGGAAGTACACAGTTGAGATATTGAAGAAGTTTGAGATACTAAACTTCAAGCCCGTGGATATACCAATAATGATGAATCTAAAGAAACTAGGTGTGTCTTCTTCCGATTTTGACGAAATTGATCTGACTCTGTACAAACAACTGATTGGATAATTGATGTATCTGGTTAACACCAGACCAAATATTTGCTATGCAGTGAGTGCACTTAGCCAATTTATAAGTCAGTTGAGATAGACACACTATATTGCTATGAAACATGTGTTGAGCTACTTGCGAGGCACAGTTCGACATGGTTTGAGATATACTTTTAGTATTGATATGATATGGGAGGAATATATTAACTCTGATTGGGCAGGGAGCGCAGTGGATAGAAAGAACACCTTCAGGTGTTGCTTCACTTTGGGATCTTCCATGGTTTCCTGGTGTAGCAGGAAACAAACTTCTGTGGCTTTGATCACAACAGAAGCAGAATACATTGCATTAAGTATGATAGTCTGTGAAGTAGTGTGGCTTCACAAGATCCGTGCAGATTTATTCGAACATGTGCTGGATTCCACCATTATTCATTATGGTAACTAAAGTTGTGTGAAGATCTCTGATAATCCAGTGTTTCATGACAAATCGAACCACCTTGAGATCAAGTACCATTTCATCCAAGAAATGGTGCAGAGGAAGGAAGTATTGGTGCAGTACCTTCCTACAGATGAGCAGGTTGTTGATGTTCTTACTAAACTAGGATGAAGTTTAAGTACTTTCATGACAGACTTGGCGTGGCAGAGAATGCCTCCCTCGCTGAGAGGGAATGTTGATGCTTGCAGCTTCCTGAGACATTCTCCAGATCACACTCCTCTGTGACTGAGTTGATTTGATCTATGATGACACTTATCCGAGAAGGAATAAGTGGGGCACTTATCCGAGAAGGGATAAGTGTGGTTGGGATTATAACCCAATGTCCCATGTGGAGAGCACATGAGGACATGTCAAAGGAGTTGACCCTTGACGTCATACACTATGGGAGTTGACCCTAGTGTTTCTAGAG
>ML844658.1:0-39387 GCA_009831015.1 Picea engelmannii | reverse complement strand
AAGTGCAGTTGGGATTATAACCCAATGTCCCATGTGGAGAACACATGAGAACATGTCAAGGGAGTTGACCCTTGACGTCATACACTATGGGAGTTGACCCTAGTGTTTCTAGAGGGTGTAGCCTCTAGAAGTCCACATGGAGTTCCATGTGTGACAAAATTTCTCTAGATCATACTCGTCTGTGAATTGAGTTGAGTTGATATATGAGGACTCTTGTTTGAGAAGGGATAAGTGCATTTTGGCTTATAGCCCAGCATCCTAGAGGGAGTAGCCTCTAGAAGTCCACATGGGAGTGCCATGTGTGACAAATATTTTACTAATATGGTGGTTTTGTACCATTGGTGGAGACTGCGTGTCTTTGGACAATAGTTGTGTAATACTATGGAAGATGCCTCCCTAGCTAAGAGGGAGTGTTGATGTTTCAGCATCGGGCATAACTTCTCCTATATTGGGCTGTAGACCAAGGGAGATAGGATACATTTATCACAAAGGTGCACTTGTGGTAAATGGGCCCAGACATAGTCCTTCCTTGATCATGACAAGGAATAATATGGACTCAAGGTGCTTGAAGTGCTTTCCACGTGTCAGTTAGCATCAAGCCGACATTCACTCATAGGTGTGTGCCTGTGGTGAAAGATCGTGTTGTGGTCTTTGTCTTAGTCATTGTGATTTGACAAGGAATGATAAAGACTCAAGATGCTATATGTTATTACATGCAGACCCAAGTGAGCCTAATTTTAGAGAGAGTTAATTGGCTCAAAGGGCGAGCTGCAGAATGAGTTTCTCCTTGGTTCAGGTGGGAGAGAGATGTCTCCCAAGACTGACAAACAAGTGTCATGAGTCTAGGGTGAAGTTTGTATACTTCAAAGACAAGAGTGGCATGTTGCAGAATGTCTCCCTCGTTGAGAGGGAGTGTTGATGTTTGGACAACATCGGGAATACATTCTCTAAAGATAATAATTAATAATATAATTATTAATTGATTATTAACCATAGTATATAATAAGTAAATAATAATAACAAATAGTTATTGATTATTCAAGGGACGCATCCTTTCATGGATGGTCACCTTATGTTCCCTATATATGGAACACTCATCATTGTAATAATATATCGAATATCTCTTATATCTTATATGAAGAAAACCAACATGCATTGCACAAACAGAGCAACACAACATGTACGTGATTCACCCCCACCCTGGGGCTATGTCCACCAACTCTTTGTCTTCTTTATTATCTTCTTCAATAGGTTACATGCACAGAGCCTCAAAAACCCTACTCTGCAGAGGACAGGAGATCTCCGCAGCTCGCTAGATCCTCCTTCCCTGAGTAGATCTAAGCACACAACCTTCTATAGTCTCTTACAATGACTTGCACTTAGCTCTACAAGTATCACACATAATGCACCAAGCACTTACAACTCTTGATCACACAGATCCAACTCTAGCACTCAGCCATTCGTTTTCACTACATCGCCTTAGCTTATATTTATACATACAAAATAGGCCTAAGCATGGGTGAACCCATGGGCCGACATTCCCATACCCGTTACATAATCCCAAATCCCAAAAGGGCCCTAAAAGGGGCCAAGATCCCGCGATCTCCGCTCCACCTTCGACAGCCTTTCGAAGTCCCGAAATTAGGTCAAACATGACCAAGAATTCTCAAAACTTGGTCAAGGGCCAACAAGCCCCCAACACTCACCTGTGACTCATCCCGAGTCACTTTGATCTGACTAGTTTTGCTTCAAAATCCTCGAGCTTGGCTCGAGCTGCTTTGACTTGTTGTTGTGCTATGACCTCCTGTTCAGTGAACTCTTGTATGACTGCTTCGTTGACAGGTCCTTCGAGGCGCTGTTCAACTGCAGTGACAACTTGCTCCATTTCTGCTCCTTGGCCTTCGATTTCTGTGAACAATTGGTAAGCCTCGTCCTATACAGGTTGGAGATTTTGAGTTACTTCCATAACTCTACTCTGAATAGTATGGATCTACTGCTACGCAGTGCGTTGCTCTTGGGATCGCTTCATTCTTTCCACAGCTGACAGGGGCTTCAACTGCACCTCTATTGTCTCCGCTTGATACCTCGCCTCTTGGAGCTGCGACTCCAGTGCCTTCAGTTCTAGGTTCTCAGTGAGTTGCTCATAGGTCTGGGCACTGTGGTCAGTGAGTTGCTTACATTCCATGGCAAGGACCTTTATTCTCTCAACTGCGCTCCGGGCAGTTGCTTCTCTTTGATCCCTCACATCCTGCGGGGTGTAGGGCACCATGCAGAGCTCTAAGTCTGCTATTCGTTGTTGTAGTTGTTGGATAACTTCTGTGAGTTGCTCTACTTGATGCTCAACTCGGTCTTCTGCCTGTGGTTCTAAGCCTGTCACAGAGCGAAGGGATCTGTTTACTACTTCTTTTACTTCGAGCTACTCTGCGAGCAACTGTTCTTTCTCTTGCTGCATCTGTGCTTTCTCCGCTTCAAACTTGGTCTGGAGAGCAACCTTCTCTTGTTCTACAATGTCATCTTGTACTTGCTTCAAGTTATGGGTAGCTTGTTCTACTTCTTCTTGTGCGCGACGAAGACGAGCTTCGACTGCATCAGCTAATCGATGGAGTTGGGCTAGCTCATCCCCCAACTCTAGTTCTCCTGATGACAGGGGCATAATGGACACTGTGCGGTTGGATTGAAGGGCCTGTTGTACCCCTTGGAACTTGACCTTAAGTTTGTCATACATTTCCTCCTGCTTAGCTTCTTGTTTCTCCATGATTTCTAGCAAAGCATCGTTGAGGGCTGTTATGATGAAGTCGAAGTCATCAGTAGTAAGCACGGTCTTCATCTTGGCCACGGTGGCTCTCGATTTCTTCCGGGAAGAAGGTTTCGGGGGAGAAACCTTCCTCTTCTTCAGGGGATCGGTCTCGTCTCTCGACGGTGTTACTTCGCCTTGCTTTTGTTCAGCTCCTATGCCATTTATTTCTTCCTCCTCACCCCCTTGGTTAGGTGATACTGAAGCAGTCTTCCCTGAGGCGCTACTTAGGTCTTGGACGTCTTTGGTCTTCTTCGTTTTGCTGCGTTCGGGTGTATCATGCGCGGTTTCTGGGCCGTCAGGGTCAGACATCTCTATAGGGTCTGCTAGAATGAGGAGGTTTGCCAACCAGTCCTTAGTGATCTCCTCAAGATCCTCTTCCGTGAGCTTTTCGTACGACTGCAGCTGCTCCTTATGTTCATCGACTCACGCTGTAAGGTAGATAAAGTGTCAATCTGCGCAAAACTTCATCAGAGGTCGGAATCTTTGTAAGGTGTTCGGAGTCATGCGAGGTTCTACTTCTATGGCTCTCTTCAACTGAAGATAGTAGGTATGAAAAACAACATTCGACTGCCACTGTTTGTTCATATCACTCGAGTACCAAAGGGTAGTGAACTTCGCAGCAAGCGACTCGAAAGGTTCAATATCTGGGAAGGTCGCACCTTACGGCAACTCCCAGGCAACAAAGGCGATAAGGATAAGGAGCCAGTTGAAGTGGAACTCGTAGCCCTGATCCTATGCTTCGCGACAGTCTAGCTCCAGCTGATTCACCAGGTACTTCGCCCAGTTCATCTGTAAACCTTCTACGCACTTTCCTGCGAGGTCAACAACAAAGCCTGTGACCTGCGAAGGTCTATTCTTCCTTACTAACTTTCCTGCAATTAAATGACAGGCGAGGCACACTGCGCCATTCTGGATGGAGGCTACCTTGTAGCCTCGCATTCCCTTTTCGACATCGCCATATATATCCTTGATTTTCTGTGCTAATGCACGATCTGTGGCTTTTCTTGGATAGAACTCCTGTGGATCGGGTCCTTGCATACTCAAGCTTGTGGATCAACGTCGGGTCGACTATGATACGACGGTCTAGCCATAAGTAGCCGCCATGGTAACATGAAAGTAATAACTTGACATAGGCATTGACTTCATGGTGCTGTCGGAAGTGTGGGATTTTCATGACGTTTAACAAAGTGGACTGCATGAGGTTCATTGTCCATGGATGAGGGATTATCTTCGAGTTCTTCCCCTTTGTCCGGGTCAGGTATTTATATGGGGCAAGCATACTGTAGTTTTTTCGATCTCCGAGGTTGAAGTCACTGAACTTCAACGTTGCGATCTTATCCTGTTGTGCGCGAACTACGTGTATCCCCTTCGGGAGGTACGCAATAACCATGGTGTACTCGAATTCTCTTGGCACAGTATCTTGACTCATTACCCCAGCCAGAGGTGGGATGTAATCCGACAATATGGTCGGGATCAACTTCGCATTGGCTAAGTTGTCTCCGTGCTTGGTTCTCTTCTCTATTGTCGGTTGGGATGGCCTCAATCCGTGAGCAGTCGACGAAGAGGCTTGCACTCCTCTCGTCGATGACACTTGTATACATGTAAACATCGACATTACTCTTTCGGTCATGAGGTCGATGAGAACTTCCTCGACAATTTTCTTTGCAACACTGAACTCGTCTGACATATACGCTCGAGGTTGAAAATCACGGGTTCGAAGAGCAATCTCTCAAAGCAATGGGATAGATGGCAATAACATGATGATCACTGTGCGAGAATCAACTAATCCGCGGGCTCAAATTCACGGTTAGCAAAAGTGTTCTCGGTGCATGGCTTGACGAGATAAATAGATACTTGGCAACATATCTCTTGCAACGAGTAAGAAACCTCATTAACTCAGTTCTGTCTGTTACGGCGCGGTCCCAATGGTCTGATGGCGAACTTTCTGACCATAAATGCCTTTCTACCCGTTCGGGGTGTTGGTCTAACGATTATACTGTTCCCAATGGCTATATTGCTTTTCCATGGCGAAGTGCCATGTGACGTTGTTCTGGTATCTCGATGAAGTTCCAATTTTGTAAATTTTCCTTCTATGAAGTTCCCTATGGAATCTTTTGTAACTTTTCAATCTTAGATCTCTTCTTACTTAGCTTCCTAGCCTTCTTTCCAGTGAGCTTCATTTCAATATTCCTTTTTCCATTCTGATTCTTATCTCCTTCTGACATAGTAACTTTGCGATGTTGAGATTCTTTCCTAGAAATCAGGGGTAATACTTCGTCTGTATCTGGAATAGGTACTGCAATCTTCTGGAAGTCTTCTTATGTTCTTGCAACTTTGACATCCAAATCTCTGGTTTCAAATAGCTTTGATCTGTTCTCATGTTCTTTAATCAAGTTTGTGATCCTCCTAGTCATGAAATCTTTTAATTCTTGCTTCTTTTGCTCTAAGGTTTCTTCTTATTTCCTTCTAGCCCGCTTTCTTTCAATCCAAGGTTTTCCTAATAACATAGCAAATGAAACGTTGTTCTTAATAAATTTAACAACTTCAAATCCTTCCTCTGTCGAAGTTCCACTGGCACTCATAGATATCTGGGTGAGCTTTCCACATAGGTTTATCAACTTTCCTCTGAATAGTCCTATTCCTCCCAACGAATGAATCATAGCAGGCTTTCCTAAAGTTTCCCAAGTTCTTTCTGTCATAATATTCACCTGTGTTTCTTCATCCAGAACACAGTCAATGTCGAAGTCTCCTATTCTCGCTTCTATGCATTCGTTTTCTTTGAAGATCTCTGATAAGCTGATATGTCGGTGGTCATTCAGGGTTTCTTTCATCCGTAGCAATACTTTTTCTGATTCTTTCCGAGGTTTTGTCATAATCTTAGTTTCTTGACCTTGCTCGTGGTCTCCTTGTCTCATATTCATCCTTTCAAGCTTGGCAATCATTCTAGGGAAATCCAAAGCTTCATGGTCTAGAGCTTTACAACAGAGGCAACTAGGTCTCTTACTAGGGCATTCCTTAGCTAGATGTCCCGGTCTTCTGCAATTGTAACAAAGGGTTAATCCTCTCTTTCTCTTAAATGATCCCCAATCTTTTATGTACTGTGTACTAGGATCATGGTAGCTAACCTGCAAAAAATTCTTTCTAAGATCCTGCATCCATTTGTTAGTCCAAACATTCTCTCTATGCATAGGTATAACATATCTTTCACTATTCTTATCAGATCTACTCATATCAAATCTTCTTTCTTCTATTAGTGCCCTAGTTTTCAAGCTATGATAAATTTGATCAAACATACCTAGATCCATACTTTAGAAACACAAATTTCCACTAATCTCATCTTCAACAGAGCACAAAGCTTCCAGATCTTAAAACTTTTCACTATTCTTACCTTTATCAGAGCACAAAGCGTTCAGATCTTACCTCTTTTCTTCATGCCATACTTCTTTCTTTAGCACAGAGCTTCACAAGTCAAGTAGAATATTGTGCACTAGAGCGACAGATCTATGCACAGAGCTTTCATAATTGCAGGTCAGGTCCTTGCACAAAGCTTCTTTTTCCTCAGTTCCCAACAATCTCAGTTTCAGGTCCTAGCAACAAAACCATTTGTTGGCAAAGGGGCAGACCCAGGGTTCAACGCTACAACAATGCACCAACAAAACCCTAACTACCAACCCTTTTGGCAACACCTGCGAAGCAGATGAAGTCTCACCTGAGGTAGAGGAAGGGGTGGTTGCATGACTCCAGTGTCTGCAACCTTGGATGGGACACATATCTATGATTCTAATCAAGGCACTCAATAGTTAACATTCATCGATATTCAACTCTTAGTTACAACGCAGTTAAATCCTAATTACAAAGCATCATAGTATTCAACTAGATCTAGCATCTATCAACACTTAGCATGACGAAACAGATCATATCTTAACAGATTCAAGCACTAACACATGTAGATAAGTCAGATCTAACATCCATCCATATTATTAAGCACTAAGCATCGACAGATCATTAATCTATATTAAAGTACTAAGCACATTAACATATAAGCACATCAACACATTGCACAAAGCAGAGCAACACAACATGTACATGGTTCACCCCCACCCTGGGGCTACGTTCACCAACTCTTTGTCTTCTTTATTAGATTCTTCAATAGGTTACATGCACATAGCCTCAAAAACCCTACTCCGCAGAGGATAGGAGATTTGTGCAGCTCGCTAGATCTTCCTTCCCTGAGTAGATCTAAGCACACAACCTTCTACAGTCTCTTACAATGACTTGCACTTAGCTCTGTAAGTCTCACACATAATGCACCAAGCACTTACAACTCTTGATCACACAGATCCGACTCTGGCACTCAGCCATTCGTGTTCACTACATCGCCCTAACATCTATTTATACATACAAAATAGGCCTAAGCATGGGTGAACCCATGGGCCGACATTCCCATACCCGTTACATAATCCCAAATCCCAAAAGGGGCCGAGATCCCATGATCTCCGCTTCAACTTGCGCTCCGCCTTCAACAGCCTGTCGAAGTCCCGCAATTAGGTCAAACACGACTAAGAATCCTCAAAACTTGGTCAAGGGCCAACAAAACTTCTGGCGTCGTTTTGAGGCCCTATATAATGTTTTTTGGGCCTGCCACAGTGACATTGATGAAAAAGTCAAAGTGCGATGACATAATGTGTAGTTCTTGAATAAACCTTTCCAACAGGGTATCATGCGCCTAAAACGAAGATCGTATGCAAAAGTTATGACCTCGGGAAGTTGATGTACCAACTTACCCAAATGGGGCCCACATGACTTTTGGCGCTTCATTTCCTAGGGTTAGGTTTTTGGATGTCTAGGGTTTTGACATTCATGTTTAATGTAAAAAGGCCTTTGAAGCCTCATTGTAATCATCTTCTTGCGAATGAGTACAATCATCACATCTCTTCTTAGAGATAAGTTGCCACCATTCTAGTAAGCTTGTTTCAGTCTATATTTTACAGTTTCAACATATTTCCTTATTGAATAGAAGCCAAGTTTTACTGTATCTTTGTTATTGTTCATTGTATCTCTATGTTAACAATACAAATTTGTATTCATTTTGTTCTGCTCATAAAATCCAGATCAACTACACTGTTCTTGAAACCTCCATTAGAAACAACAATTGGGGTTGATAAGTTTCGTCATATGTTTAAATCCTCTCAAACATCGACACATGTCATTTGATGTTTGGTTTATGTTTCGTCTTGCAAATTGCCATGTGTCATTTGTTGATTGGTCTATGTTCCATCCAACAACATACTCCATCTGTCCATCTCGCTTGACACCCCCTTGCATCCCCTCTTCACCTTCACATTGCCTTTGTTTGCCAAACATTCTCCTTTGGTTTTGCTCCATCATCGTCTCTTTACCCTCTTAATCGCCAACTCTTCTTTCTCTTCTATTTCTCTCTAAAAAATTCGTGGTCACATATTTGCGATTATTGCAGGTGGGTGTGCAGTTGGGTGATTCAGATTTGAAATTACAGGATTGTTGAAAATATTTTGCAAGGTGTGAGATGAAGATTGACTTTGTGAAACATTCATTTTCCATTCAAAAACAAAATCCCACAATCTTTAAACAACATAACCACTTTGATTCACTACGATGTTCTCTTTCCCTTGCTTCATGAATATGATAGTCATAAATTTTACATAAGACTTTATAATGCTCCTTTTAAGAAGGTATTATTGTTCAAGGGAATGTAGGTACTAATAAATCCTAAAAACCTATTATAGTGTTCCTTTTGAAGTGGGAGTGGGGGAATAATAGAGAAAACATATAATGATATTATTCAAGGAAATGTAGGTACTAATAAATCCTAAAAATCTATTGTTTTTATTCCTTCTCCGTGGTTAATAGCTAGGATGTTAAGATGGATCTAGTAAATACTTATTTATAGAGCAGTATGCCTTCGTCTTCCTTGTGTCATGCCTTGCCATAAGAGGTTATTGTTCTTGCTTTGACTCAGGTCATATTGTTCAAGGGAAGGTAGGTACCGATAAATCCTAGCTCGTGTGATGCATTGTAAGTTGTCATAAGAGGCGATAGTTTTTACTTCGTGAAGTCGTTCAAGGGAAGGCACTGATAAACCCTAGCTCGCGAGGGTTTTCAAGACACGAAAGGTCATTTTCGGTGGAAGCACAATGGATAGAAGTATCGCGGGGGATATGACCAACATTCCGGAGGAGGACCAGCAAAGAATGACCAAGATGATCGAGCAATTTCAGATAAGAGACAGGTTAGTATATTCCCTACTGTGTTGTACTGAGCTTCTGTTTGCAATAATGAGTTATATTAAGATATTTCACCGATGGATTCTGTTCTGAGCTTTTCAATAACAGTTTGTCTTATGTTTCTGTTTTTATACTGGTTGTTAAATTTTGCTTCTCTGTTTCATTAGTGGGTGGCATTTTGCTTCTCTGTTTTAATAAAGGGTATTATGAAATAATTGAGTAGTTGGAATCCAAGGAATGGACCATCGTTGGATACTTTTTTTAATCGAAATGAGTTTGAGGGTGGGGAGGGTGAAGTTGTATACATCACACTATGTGGGATTTAGTTCTCACAGGAGTTAAAGTTCATTAGATTTTATACAATGCTTTTGGGTTATTTTTTTTCCTTGGAAAAAGTCTAATTTTCTTATTTATAAAATCACAAGCTTACATAATCAAGACAGAAAAAGCCCTAAGGTCAACCTTCTAATTTCGTAACATATCAGAGGCTGCAAGCACTCATCTTCATCCTTCACATAGATATCTGTTTTAACAAAAACTATTTAGTGAAAATAGTACATTTGTCCATACTGTCACCAGGTGACATCCAAGAAAAGGATCAGAATAACAGTCCTTGCATAATATATCTATCTACAGGTCTCAACAGATGAAGCACAGGTCGAGATAGCCTTACTGCTTATGTTTATGAAAATCAGAACACCATCATCGTTAAAGTTGCACATATGTCCATGCTGTCACCAGGTGACATCCAACAAAAGGATCATAATAACAGTCCTTGCCTAGTATTTCCATCTACAGGTCTCAACAGGTGAAGCTAAGTCTAGACATCGCACAGCCTTACTGCTTATGATTATGAAAATCAGAACACTATCCTTGGAATATCTAGCTGGGCAAATCCTTTGAATTCCTGCATGAACCAAGGGGAAAGACTTCATTATGGCCTTCCAGACAATATATACATGAATTGATTTGATATCCTTTCTGATCCATTCCTCAATTAAGGGTTCAATATATTTTTCAGTTAAAACCTGTCTCCAAAGACCCTCCTTTGGGATTAGCTTCCAAAAGCTTGTGGCTGCCAATGCCTTACTGTAACAATGAATAAGCTTTAGTCCCTGCCCACCTGCCTCCTTTGGTTTGGTCAGGGTCTGCTATTTAACCAAGGATATGCCTTCTTGTTCTCTCTTGCTGTCCACAGGAATTTAAAACATATATTCCTTATAGTATCTAACACCCCCTTTGGTATACAACGTATGCCAATAGACAGGTAAAGCCTCCAACACTGACTTTACTGAGGTTAATCTGCCTCCCAGCTAGAGCCAACAATTGCACCATAGCTAAGTCCTTTTTTCTATCTTCTCAATCAACCATTTCCAACTTGACTTCCTAGAATCATTTGGTTTCAATAGAAACCCTTAATACTTGAACCTGCTTGAAAGTCCACTTTTTGATGTGGGAAAATGGGAATGGTCCTTTTAATCTGATCCTTCTCCACTCCATTGAAAGCTAATGATGATTTCTGATTATTGATTTCAATATCTGAAGGCTGAAGCTATACAGTAAAGCTCCAAGACCTCCTTTAATTTGTTTATATCTCATCTGGAACCATCACAGAATAACACTACATCATCTATGGAAAGTAAATGATTCAAAAAAATAGATCTACTTATTTTAATACAATTCAAAGATCCAGTTCTTTAAGCCTCAAGTATGGATCTATTCAAACCTTCAGTGATAATAAGAAATGACCGGGGTGACATAGGAGACAGGGGGGCATCCTTGCCTGAGACCCCTTTTAGGTTTAAAGAAACCTGATGCTGATCCGTCAAATAGGATTGCAAAGGATACAAAAGTCAAACAAGCCATGATCCAGTGTACTATTTGCACCAAAAAACCTATATGGATTAGAATGAGTCTCAGATAAAGCCAATTTGATCTGTCATAAGCCTTAGAAAGGTCGATCTTCATAACCATTGCTGGCATCCTATGTGTCTTGATAGAGTGCAAACCTTCTTGAGCAACCCCCTACTGAATCATGAATTTATTTCCCATGTAGGAAGCCAAATTGCTCTCTATTGTTTCTAAAAAAATCATTTTTTCACCCTGACCTCAATAAGTTTTGCTATTATCTTGTATATGACATTATAAAATGAAATGGGCCTGAAATCACCAAGGATGCAGGATTCCCCTTCTTTGGGATTAATGATAAGAATGTAGAGTTGAAGGCACCAAATACCTTTCCTGATCTCCTTAATTCCTCCACCGCCCTTAACAATTCTTCCTCCATCCATTGATAAAAACTAATAAAATACTCTACTTCCCAGCCATCAGGGCCTGGACTCTTATCTTTTTGGAGAGAAGCAAGTACCGCTTTCAATTCCTTTTTTGAAACCTCCTCCACCAGATTGTCATTTTCCTCCTTTCCTCCAATATTTTCCTCTTAGATTGTTCCAATTCTTTTAACCTACACATAGCCTCTTCATCAAACATTCCTTCAAAGTTCTGGTTGTAGATATCAGCTATATGTGCCTCCATGGATACTAAACACAGCTCTTACTTCCTTAATCTCTTAATAAATGGCCAGTTTGACATTGCTTTTTTTAACTTCAAATTTGCCTGCGAACTCTAAGCTAGCTGACTCTATTAAGGATGCATCATATCTTATCCATTCAGCCTCCACTAGATTTGTAAACTCTTCCTCCTCCAACTTCTTCAGATTAAACTTAAAGGAACTAGGTGGTTTTGTTAGTTTTTAGGGAAAATAGAAAACAGTGATATCCTTTTTCTAATTCTGTTCACTAATACAAATATAGATCAACACTTAAAACTTTTAACTGAAGCAGATTAAATATGGATAGTTAGATCTGAACATATGAAAACAAATTTTCTGAATGCAGATGTCAAACAAAATAATTCTTTAACTTATCTCTAGCCAATGGAGAATGTACCTGTCACATGTAGATGTTGTTCCCTTTATTATGCTAAAAAATAGCTTAAAGTCATGGATCAAACTCAAGGGTTATGATCATCTATTATGATATTAGGTAGACTGTTTTGCCAAGGAGGACCACATACAGAGCTGAAGCTAACACCCACAACAAACTGTCCAAAACTGGACTGTAATACAAGCCCTTCAAACCAAGAAGGTACCAGCCAATACGACAGCAAGAGAGAAATCCTTCAAGCAACAAAAACACCAGCAAAAGGAACAGCAAGAGGGAAAAGCACCCACAGATAGTGACAGTAAGGAGAAGGAGGTCATGGTGCCCTTAACAACATACAGTAGCAGCAAAAGAAGAGGCTGTGGCACACACAGAGGTACTAGGAGGGTCCACGGCTCACACAACCAGCTGAGGAGAGGTCCGTGGCAGTCACAGGAAGGTCCGTGGCTCTTCATAGAAGACCCACAACAGCCAATAAAAAGGTCCACGGCATACACAGCAAGTATAGGCAGTCAAGGAGAGATTCGGCAACTCTAAACCAGCAGGCAAAACAGATGAAGCTCCCAGCTAATAGAATAACAAGTGTCCAAAACAATGCCTCAATCTGAAAGAGAAGAACCACTAGAAAACCCGTACCATCACCAAGAAAGACAAACTGAGGTAGCCGCAGCAACAATAAGAATAGGAAGAATGAATAGTGTGTGTCTAAGAATGCTAGAGGGAGGGTTTCTTTTATAGCTAAGGAAGGGGGTTAGGGCTAGAATTAAAATAATTAAATAAATCATTTTAATTAATATAAATATTAATTAAAAGTCAAATAAGTCAAAGTGACTTATAAAAACCCAACACCACATCAAACAAGAAAGAAAACAAAAACAAGCAAGGGGGAACTTCAAGATAAAGTCAAGGGGTCCTCTTCAATGGCATAACATGTCCACATAAGTCTCATAATCGCTTATAAACTTTATCATCATTGCATAAGGGGAAACATCCATGATGTGGTCATGTCCATCTTCATGGTTGCTCTTAGGTCTCATGGACCATCCCGGGAGAGAGGAAGAAGATCACATATCATCACATCTTGGTACACAACCAAGAACTACCTGGTCCAAGACCAGGGTACCCTAGAATACATCTGGGGGCCCTAGAACACATCTAGGGTCTTTCATCCACCAAGGTACAAGACCAAGGATCAACCCAAGCGTTTAAACAAGGATTCCCTGGAACACATCCAGGGGCCTAGAACACATCTAGGGACTTACATCATCAACCACCAAGGAACACATCCAAGGATCAATCCAAGCACCGAGCAAGGATTCCCTAGAACACAACCAGGGGCCCTAGAACACATCTAGGGACTTATTGCTTGGTCCTTGACCAAGAACCCCAGTAATATACTGGGGCTCCACACTAGGGTCTTTTGCCATGGCTCAAACTACTTGGTCCCAAACCAAGAACCCCAAGAGTGTACTGGGGGCCCTAGATCTCAGCTATGGTCTTATGCCATCCTCCTGGAGAATGGCTCTTGCAACTGCACTAATTTCAATACTCCCTCTCAGCAAGAGAGGCATTCTCAGCAGCAACACCAAGCTTGTCTCAAAAGTACACAAACTTTGTTAAGGACAGAGGCTTGGTCAAAATATCTGCGGTTTGTTCTGCTGTCGGAACATACTGAATACTGAGAATGTTCTTTTGCACCATGTCTCGAACATAGTGGTATCTCATCTCAATGTGTTTCGATCTGTCATGAAACACTGTATTCTCGGAGAGCTTTATACAACTCTGGTTATCACAGTGGATAACTGTGAGTTCCAACTCAGCACTGAACAAATCTGAAAGTAGTTTTTTGAGCCACACTGCTTCTCTGCTAGCAACACTTGCAACAATGTATTTTGCTTCTGCAGTGCTCTGGGCTATGGAGCCCTGTTTCCTGCTGGACCAGGAGATCATAGCTGAACCCAAACTAAAACAATATCTGGAAGTACTTTTCCGGTGCACTGTACTGCCCATCCAATCATGAATATGTATATTCATGAAGCATTACACCTCAACTGGAAGTGTATCTAATCCCATAGGCTATAGTCCCCCGAACATATTTGAGAATATGTTTAACAACAACCATATGAATGTGCTTTTGGTTCACACATGAACTGGCTGAGGGCATTCACTGCATAACAAATGTCCGGTCTGGTATGTACAAGATACATCAAGGACCCAATGATCTGATGATATATGGTGGGGTCTTCCAGATGTGAACCTGTAGCTTGATCTTGTAACTTCTTTAGGTTAGAAATCATCGGTGTGGACATGGACTTACAGTCCAACATGCCAAATCTGCGGAGCACATCAACTGCATACTTGCTTTGTGCGAGAAAGATCTCACTTGGTTTCTGCCACAACTCTAAGCCAAAAAAATAATGCATAAGACCCAAGTCTTTCAGTTCAAATTCTGTTGAAAGCTCCCTCTTAGTCTGAGCTATCAAATTTTCTTCTCCTGTAAGGAACATATCATCCACATTTAATACTAAGATAACAGGATGATTCTGTACAATCTTTATATAAAGATTGAGATCTTCTATGCTCTTGGTGAATCCAAGACTCTGTAGAAAATTGTCAATTCTTCCATATCTAGCTCTCGGAGCTTGTTTCAATCCATACAAGGCTTACTTGAGTTTGTAGACATGGGATTCTTTCCCATGGATCACGAACCCCTCAGGTTGCTCGAGATAAACCTCTTGCTCAACTTCACCGTTAAGAAAAACAGTCTTAACATCCATCTGGTGAAGTTTCCAACCAAAAACTGTAGCAAGAGAGATAATGATTTTGATGGAAGTACACCTGGCAATATGAACAAAAATCTCGTCATAGTTAATTCCTTTTTTCTGAGAGAAGCCACGAGCCACAAATCTAGCCTTGAATTTTTCAATCTGTTGCATGCTGTATTTTGTAAAGCCATTTGGAGGTTACCACTGATTTGCTATGAGGTCTTCAGACCACTTCCCATACATCATTCGTTAATATTGAATCGTACTCTTCTATCATTGAATCCTTCCACACTGTATGTTTGAAGGCTTCTTCAAAGGTGGAATGTTTTGAGTCAATCACAAGATTCAATTGGGCTATTAGGCCGGAGTACTTGTCTGGTTTCTTGCTTTCTTTGAAGGTGCCTTTAGGTGCTGCATGCTTTTCTGCTTCCTTTAGAATTTCCCGGCACCAAGCTGGCTTCCTTTTAACATGAGGTTTCTCTAAGGGAAACTCGATAGAATCCTTTGAGGGATCCACTGAAGGCTCTATGGTCTCCTCCCTCTGCTCATCTGGAAGAGGTGTATCTGAAGGTTTCGGAGATGGAGCTTCCTGCTCCTTTGTATCACATGGAAGTTCTCTGGAACGAGGAAAGGTTGCTTCTTCATGAAAGGTCACGTCTCTGCTGACCTAAATGAACTTTTGTCCTGGTACATAAATTCTGTATGCCTTTGAGGTTTCACTGTATCCCACAAAAGTTCCTTTCTTTCTGGAGGGCTCTAACTTAGCCCTCTTTTCTTTTGGAATATGAATGTAGACTGGAYTGCCAAAGATTCTCAAATGATCAACTAAAGGCTTGTTATCGRTGAAGACTTCTTCTAGAGTTTTCTCTTCAAGGGCTTTATGAGGACACYTGTTCTGAATGTAGACTGCAGTGCTTGCAGCTTCGGCTCAAAGAGATAAARGTAGATTCTGATCATACATCTTGGCTYTGGCTGCTTCACAGATCGTTCTATTCTTTCTTTTTGCAACCCCATTYTGCYGGGGATTATAAGGCACAGTCAACTCCCTCTTAATACYTGAAGCCCGACAGAGTTCATCGTACTTGTAGGAGTCAAATTCTTTTCCATTGTCCGTTCTGAAAACACGGATGTGTCTACMTGTCTGATTCTCAACAAGATTCTTAAAATCTTGAAATCTGCTRAAAGATTCATCTTTAGTCTTCAAAAAATAAATCCAAGTTTTACGAGAACAATCATCAATAAACATGATATAATAAAGACAACCATTCATAGACGGAGCAGTCATAGGTCCACAAAGATCAGAATGAATAAGATCTAAAATGCCATTAGTTTTTCTATTGTTGTGAGGGTAAGCTTTCTTTGTATTCTTATCGAGAGCATAGCCTTTACAAACACTATCATGCTCAAATGAAAACACTGGCATACCTGTTACCATCTTTTGCAAACTTGAGAGCGCGTTGTAGTTGAGATGTCCAAGCCTTCTGTGCCAGAGCTCGCAGGGGTTTATCATCTCGCGAGCTAATGCTTGAACAACTTGACTTGTGATTTTGTAAAGTCCACTCTCTCGAGTTCCGATAGTCATGGCAGAGCTCAAATTCCCATTTGAGGGCCACATGAGAGCCTTTCCTTTGGAGAAAGTTACTGAGTACCCTTTGCTTTCTAACACTGTAATTGAGATGAGATTTTTCTTTAAACCCGGAACATAAAGAATTTCATCAATATGAAATACATTACCTGTTTAAAGCTGAAATGATGCTGTTTCAAACCCTTTGATGTCATAGGTGCTATCATCACCCAGTTCTACCTTTACATTGAACTTCTTATCCCGATAGTTTACAAGATTCTGTTTGAAGCCTGTCACGTGTTTGGAGGCCCCGCTGTCCACTAACCAAATATCTTCTGACTTGGTTAAAGTGCCAGAGAGGGCTGGGATGAGATAAAATTCTCGGTGTTGTTCTTGTTCTTTGGTGGCTTCCCTGGTTCTTCTTTTTTGAGGTTCCTTTTGAGGCTCTTCTTCGTTAGTTGCAACTGAAGCTTGGAACCTACCTTTCCTTCTCTGCTGTGAGGGAGGGTTCCTGCAATCTTTTGCATAATGTCCTAGCCTTTTACAGTTAAAGCATTTTACTTTAGATAAATGAGAATGAAAATGAGATAGCTTACCTTGTGGTTTCTTACCTTTGCCTTTGTGCTGCGGAAACTTCTTCCATCTATTGGCTTTAACTGAAAGGGCATGGTCTCTTATTGTTGAGGGCTCATTTATGCTTTTGAGTCTTCCCTCTTCTTCCAAACAATCATGCCATAATCTCTCGAAGTTAGGTTGAACTTCTCTAATGTTGACCGAAGAGGGGAAGGTTTCCCATGAGTCAGGGTGTCCATCAACTACAGTTTGTACAAGGTCATCATCATCCACTGCAACCCCAATTGCTATAAGCTGATCTCTGGTTTGAGCAATCTTGGAAAAGAAAACAGAGATGGTTTCGTCCTTTCCCATCTTTAATGTACGTAGTTGTTTCTTTAATATCCTCTTCTGAGTTGGAGCCTTTTTTTCATAAAGATTTGCTAGGGTGTCAAAACATTCTTTGGCTATTCTTAGATGACCAATGAGGGGCATCATGCTGCCCTTAACCGAATAAAAATGATTCTTTTAGCTTTGACCTGTTTCTTCTTATATGCTGCCCTGCTTGCATTTGTAGTGGGTTTTTCAATCACCCTGGTAACCAACTCTTCCAAGTTACCTTCTTCTACTATGTTGAATACCCTAGCCTTCCAAGCATTAAAGTTGGAGGCCCCTTCAAGCCTATCTTTTGCTTTGACTGAAGATGAAGTCATGCTTGCTTAAAGATGAAAAGTCTTCCTGTTGATTTGCAAAACAAACCCTAAGACAAGGATCTACGCAGGCTCAAAAGTCTGCCACTAGTGAGCTCTTTTCACGCCCTAAGCTCTGATACCATGTTAGTTTTTAGGGAAAATAGAAAATAGTGATATCCTTTTTCTAATTCTGTTCACTAATACGAATATAGATCAACACTTAAAACATTTAACTGAAGCATATTAAATATGGATAGTTAGATCTGAACATATGAAAACAAATTTTCTGAATGCAGATGTCAAACAAAATAATTCTTTAACTTACCTCTAGCCAATGGAGAATGTACCTGTCACATGTAGATGTTGTCCCCTTTATTATGCTCATAAATAACTTAAAGTCATGGATCAAACTCAAGGGTTATGATCATCTATTATGATATTAGGTAGACTGTTTTGCCAAGGAGGACCACATACAGAGCTGAAGCAAAAACCCACAACAAACTGTCCAAAACTGGACTGTAATACAAGCCCTTCAAACCAAGAAGGTATCAACCAATAGGACAACAAGAGAGAAACCCTTCAAGCAACAAAAACACCAGCAAAAGGAATAGCAAGAGGGAAAAACACCCACATATAGTGACAGTAAGGAGAAGGAGGTCACGGTGCCCTTAACAACATACAGTAGCAGAAAAAGAAGAGGCCGCGGTAGACACATAAGTACTTGGAGGGTCCGTGACTCACACAACCAGCTGAGGAGAGGTCCGTGGCAGTGACAGGAAGGTCTGCAACTCTTGATAGAAGACCCATAACACCAATAAAAAGCTCCACGACATATGCAGCAAGTATAGGCAGTCAAGGAGAGATCCGACACCTCTAAACCAACAAGAAAAACAGATGAAGCTCCCAACTAATAGAATAACAAGTGTCTAAAACAATGCCTCATATTTGAAAGAGAAGAACCACTAGAGAAGCCGTACCATCACCAAGAAAGACAAACTGAGGTAGCCACAACAACAATAAGAATAGGAAGAATGTATAAAGTGTGTGTAAGAATGCTAGAGGGAGGGTTTCTTTTATAGCTAAGGAAAGGGGTTAGGGCTAGAATTAAAATAATTAAATAATGACATTTTAATTAATATAAATATTAATTAAAAGTCAAATAAGTCAAAGTGACTTATAAAAACCCAACACCACATCAAACAAGAAAGAAAACAAAAACAAGCAAGGGGGAACTTCAGGACAAAGTCAAGGTGTCCTCTTCAATGGCAAAACATGTCCACATAAGTCTCATAATCGCTTATAAACTTTATCATCACTGCATAAGGGGAAACATCCATGATGTGTCATGTCCATCTTCATGGTTGCTCCTAGGTCTCATGGACCATCCTGAGAGAGAGGAAGAAGATCACACATCATCACATCTTGGTACACAACCAAGAACTGCCTGGTCCAAGACCAGGGTACCTCAGAACACATCTGGGGGTCCTAGAACACATCTAGGGTCTTTCATCCACCAAGGTACAAGACCAAGGATCAACCCAAGCGTTTAAGAAAGGATTCCCTAGAACACATTCAGGGGCCCTAGAACACATCTAGGGACTTACATCATCAACCACCAAGGAACACATCCAAGGATCAATCCAAGCACCGAGCAAGGATTCTCTGGAACACATCCAGGGGCCCTAGAACACATCTAGGGACTTACTGCTTGGTACTTGACCAAGAACCCCAGTAATATACTGGGGCTCCACACTAGGGTCTTTTGCCATGGCTCAAACTACTTGGTCCCAAACCAAGAACCCCAAGAGTGTACTAGGGGGGTCTTATGCCATCCTCTCGGAGAATTGCTCTTGCAGCTGCACTAATTTCAACAGGTTTTCTATCTTCTCACTCAATTTGAAGCAAGATTGGCAGATGATCGAAATCACCTCCCACCTCTACCCAAGTCTCGATTCTTTTTTAATCACTCATTATAGCTTCTGAAACCAAGAATCTATCTAGCCTTCTAGAATTTTTTTGTTAAATGAATTAAAAAGTACCAAGGACAAGTGTTTCTCATCACCTAGGCGCCTAGGGGTGAGAAAGTGTCCAATGTGGTCCTTGTTAAATTATTGAGCTTGATATAATATGCAGATTATTTCTTTAGTTTCTTCAACRCTTTAAACATAATTTGATTTATTAACCAACAAAATGTATATTTGAAATGATGAACAGAAGTAGAAGAGGTACTCAAATAGAATCTCACACATGCACAAGAATTTACCCTGGGGAATCCCTATACAGGGAGAAAACCCCCAACAAACAATCTTCCTTTATTGCAAATAATATGTAAGATCAATTACAATAATCCACCTTGAAAAGTACGTGACTGATAGACCAACAAACAACAAGACTTCACTGACTTTTACCACTGATATAAACAACACTATATGCTGTCTCTTACTGCTGATATAGACAGCACTGTTTGCAGTCCTTTATTTCTGATATACACAGCAATATACGTTGAATCTCACTGCTGATATGCACAACACTGTTTGCTGTCCTTTATTGTTGATATACACAGCAATACAAGCTGACTATCACTGCTGATATGCACAGCAATGCTATCCTCCTTTTCGGCCCTGTCTCCTTTACTCTTGCACTGCAAAACCTGTGTGTATTGAAGAGGAGGTCGAGCTCTTTATATAAAAGCGTGGAGAGGAGAGGAGAGGGGTCGTTCATTAGGAGTCTGCATGTCTATACAACTAGAGTCAACTCGAATTAGAACTTGACTTGAGACTTGACTTGGCTATTGCATGCCACCTCATAATGCAACTCGACATACACCTTGACATGCAACCTTGACATATAACCTTGACATGCAACATGCATGCATGCATGCAACTAGACATGCAACATGCAACTAGACATGCAAAATGCAACATGCAACATGCAACTCGACTTTTACAACTGAGTTAGGCAACTCGAATTTCTTTTCATGGTGGATAAAGTTACAAGTGCCAACGCACTAGATCATTACATTTACACTATTTGCATGAGGAAGATTGTTTGTCTCTAGCTCATAAGAATTGTACATTCAACCTAACTTTTGCTAGATGCCTTGACTTTTGCTCATGGCTCACAAAGCTTGATTAGGCTCACAGAGGTTGTATGTTCCCCCTGACTTTTGCACTAGACTATCTATGCTCACAAAGGTTGTACATTTCCCTTGACTTTTGCATTAGACTTACATCTTGACTTTTGTCTTAGGCTTACAAGGCTTCTTCCTTTGCCTTGGCTAGACTCACAAGATCACATAGCATCTCGTTCGTCCTGACTTTTGGTTTGACTCACAGAGGTTGTACGTTTCCCCTGGCTTTTGTCAATATTTCACAAGATTGGTTGATTCTCGAAATCTCCTTGGCTAGCCTCAGGGTTGCCCACATGGCCTCTCATTGGAGAATGACTGTCGATACTGCCAAATTTAACACTCCCTCTCAGCGAGGGAGTCATTCTCAGCCACACCAAGCTTGCCCCTCAGCTGCACAAACTCTCTCAATGACAATGGCTTGGTCAGGATATCAGCTACCTTCTCCCTCGTTGCTATATATTGTAGCTTTATAGTTTTTCTCTGGACCATGTCTTTGATGAAATGGTATTTCATGTCAATATGCTTTGACCTGTCGTGAAATACCGGGTTCTATGTCAATTTTATGCAACTTTGATTATCACAGTGAACCACCATATCCTCTAGCTTGTCATCAAATAACCCAGAAACCAATTTTTTGAGCTATACTGCTTCCTTGCTAGCATCACTTGCTGCAATGTATTCAACCTCTGCTGTACTCTGTGTAATGGATCTCTGTTTTCTGCTTGACCATGAGATCATAGTGGATCCTAAACTGAAGCAGTATCCGGAAGTACTCTTCTAGTCCACTGGGCTTTCTGCCTAGTTAGCGTCTGCATACCAATGCAAAAACAAACCACCACTAGATGTATATCTCAGACCATAGGTAATGGTCCCTTTGAGATATCTCAAGATGTGCTTTGCTTCCACCCAGTGTCTCTGTCTCGGTTCAGCCATGAACTGACTCATTGCAATCACTACATAGCATATATTTGGCCTGGTATCGATCATATACATCAATGATCCTATCAACTGCTTATACATGGTGGGATCCACCAAATATGAACCTGTATCAGAATCATGCAGCTTCCTCAGGTTGGTAATCATCGGAGTAGACATGGATTTACAATTCATCATACCAAACCTCTTTAACACATCCACTGTGTATTTACCTTGTGCTAGAAATATCTCGCCCTGTCTTTGCCACACTTCCAATACTAGGAAGTAATGCATCAAGCCTAAGTCTTTCATCTCAAATTTTGAGATTAGCTCCCTCTTACACTAGGTTATTAGCCCTTCATCTCCTGTCAGAAAAAGATCATCAACATACAAGATTAATATAACAGGCTTGTTCCCTGTTACCTTGAAGTACATATTCGAATCAACATCACTTTTCTGAAAGCCTAGGCTTTTAAGAAAGCCATCAATCCTATCATTCCAAACTCTGGGAGCCTGCTTAAGACCATACAAGGCCTTCCTTAGCTTGGATACATGAGTGTCTTTGTTATGCTATACAAAACCATCTAGTTGTTCCACAAAGACCTCCTGTTCAATCTTTCCATTCAAGAATGTTGTTTCCAACCATGAACTGAAGCTAATGCAATAATAACTCGAATGGAGGTATGCCTGGCTATAGGGGCAAAAGTCTCTTCGTAGTCAATTCCTTCTTTTTGAGAGAAGCCTCTAGCAACAAATCTTGCTTTGAACCTTTCCACACTCCCATCGGCTGCATGTTTGATCTTATAGATCCATTTGGAAGAGACCATTGATTTGTCCTTTGGCCTCGACACAATGTCCTAGACATTGTTCTTTAGAATAGACCTGTATTCCTCAAGCATGGCGTCCTTCCACACTTGTAATTTATCTGCTTCTTCAAACGAAGAAGGCTCGACATCACTAATGCTGCTCATCAGTGCAACATAGCCTCCATACCTATGAGGCCTCTTATTTTCCCTGAAAGTTCCTTTGGGAGCAACTATCTTTTTTGCTTCCTGCACTGTATCTTTAAGCCATCCCGACTTCCTTTTCGCTGGAGGTTCTTCAAGAGTTCTTTCCAACTCTTCAGCAGGTTCTAGAGGCTCATCACTTGGCCCTTCATCTGACTCTTCATTTTCAAAAGAGGGTGAAGCTGGTTGAACTGCTTTTGATTTCTGTTGTAGCTCTCTGGATTTCTTGAATGCGGCTTTCTCATGGAAAGTCACATCCCTGCTAACCTCTATCTGCCTTTGACCTGGTACATATATTTTGTAAGCCTTGGAGTTCTCGTTGTACCCCACCAAAATCCCTTTCTTGCCCAAGGGTTCCATCTTTGTTCTTTTTTCTTTAGGGACATGGATATATACTGGACACTCAAATATCCTTAGATGCCCTACTTCAGGTTTGATCCCTGAGAAGACCTCTTCAGGAGTCTTGTCCTTCAAGATAGCACGTGGACATCTGTTCTGAATATGCACGGCAGTGGAGGTAGCTTCTGCCCATAAGGAATTTGGCAGATCCTGGTCAAACATCATGGCTTTCGTTGCCTCACATATTGTTTTGTTTTTCCTCTCAGCAACACCATTTTGCTGAGGGTTATATGGCACAGTCAACTATCTCTTGATTCTTGCTTCTTTGCAGAAGTCCTCAAACTGGAGAGATTCAAACTCTCCTCCATTGTCTGTTCTAAGAGTTTTGATGTGTTTCCCTATTTGCTTTTCAATAAAAGCTTTATATTCTTTAAACTTATCAAATGTGTCACTTTTCGCTTTAAGGAAATATATCCAACATTTTCTAGAGCAATCATCAATAAAAATGACATAATACATGCAACCACTAAGAGAGGGAGATGACATGGGACCACACACATCGGAATGAATCAAATCTAAGATGCCTTGAGCTCTATTGTCATTGTTAGGAAATACTTTCTTTATATTTTTACCAAGCATGCATCTTTACAAATTTAATTTTTACTAAAAGAAATAGAGGGCATGCCGCATACCATATTCTGCAGATCTGGAAGTGCTTTGTAATGAAGATGTCCAAGCCTTATGTGCGACAACTTGTTGGAGCTAGTTGCATCATGAGCTAATGCTTGAACTGACTATCTTGTCACAACATACAATCCTCCTCTGTGAGACCCAATAGGTTCTACTGTACTCAGGTGGCTACCTTTAGCCCAAAGAAGTGCCTTCTTGTCCTTGAAGATCTCCCAATATCCCTTGTCCTCAAGGGTTGCAACCGATAATAGATTCTTCTCGAGCCCTGACACATATAATACTTCATCAACATGAAGCATTGCCCCAGATTCCAATCTGAAGGAGATAGAGCCTACTCCCTCTATCTTGTAACATTTGTCATCCCCAAGCTCAACTTGCTCTACAAAGGATTTCTTCTTGAAATCTGAAAGGATCTCCTTGTACCCTATCATGTGCTTTGATGCACCACTGTCTACTAGCTAAGTTTTCGGCCCTGTGATAACTGTATTGGATAAAGCAGAAACCAATAAATATTCTTTTCTATTTTTTCTTTCATTAGAAGGACTGTTCTGATTTCTTTTGGATTCATCATCCTCAACAGTTGAGGCATGATGTTTCCTTTTCCTTGGATTTTTCTTCCTATACCAACAGTCTCTAGCAAAGTGACCCAACTTATTGCAATTAAAGCATTTAATCTTTTAGATGTATCAATATTCTTTCCTTTGTACGTACCTTTAGTATTTATCTTTTTCTGAGAGCCTTTCTGGAAAGTGACTTTCTTCTTTCCCTTGAATCTTGACGCTAATGCCTAATGCTCTTCTTTGGATGGCTCACTCCTGGTAGTAATGCGACTCTCCTCTTGGAGACAGTCATGCCATAACCTCTCAAACATGGGCTGAATCTCTCTCCCACTCACACTGGATAAGAAAGTCTCCCATGAAGAAGGAAGACCATTAAATATGGCCTGCACTAAGTCATCATCATCCACTGTGACACCTGTGACCAAGAGCTGATCTCTGATCTGGGCTATCCTGGAACAGAAAGATGCCCTTGATTCACTTTTCTCTATCTTCAAATACTTAAGCTTGTGCTTAAGTGTCCTCTTCTAACTTGGTTCCTTTTTCTCATACAGATTTACCAAGGTATCCATACATTCCTTGGTAGTCATTAACGAAGTCATTGCTGGCATTATACTTTCTTTGACGCCTTTGCTTGATTCTTCCTGAAGGTCGCTCTTCTTGTATTAGAGGTGGGTTCCTCCATCATTGATGTCACATACTGCTCAAGATCATGCTCCTGCAAGATATTCATTATCCTGAGCTTCCACACATTGAAGTTGGAAGCTCCTTCAAGCCTATTCTCGGCCCTGACAGAAATGAGGGATGCCGTGGAACTCACGCTGGAAACTGATCAAGCTCTCTTGGATCTGTGTGTACCTTGTTCCTGCACTTTAACAAGCTCTTTCACACCCTTAGCTCTGATACCATGTTAAATTATTGAGCTTGATATAATATGCGGATTATTTCTTTAGTTTCTTCAACGCTTTAAACATAATTTGATTTATTAACCAACAAAATGTACATTCGAAATGATGAACAGAAGTAGAAGAGGTACTCAAATAGAATCTCACACATGCACAAGAATTTACCTTGGGGAAACCCTATACAGGGAGAAAACCCCCAGCAAACAATCTTCCTTTATTGCAAATAATATGTAAGATCAATTACAATAATCCACCATGAAAAGTACCTGACTGATAGACCAACAAACAACAAGACTTCACTGACCTTTACTGCTGATATAAACAACACTATATGCTGTCTCTTACTGCTGATATAGACATCACTGTTTGCTGTCCTTTATTGCTGATATACATAGCAATACACGCTGACTCTCACTGCTAGTATGCACATCACTGTTTGCTGTCCTTTATTGCTGATATACACAACAATACAAGCTGACTCTCACTGTTGATATGCACAACAATACTATCTTCCTTCATGACCCTGTCTCCTTTACTCTTGCTCTGCAAAATCTGTGTGTATTGAAGAGGAGGTCGAGTTCTGTATATAAAGGCGTGGAGAGGAGAGGGGTCTTGAATTAGGAGCCTGCATGTCTATACAACTAGACTCAACTGGAATTAGAACTTGACTTGAGACTCGACTTGGTTATTGCATGCCACCTCAACATGCAACTCGACATACACCTTGACATGCAACTTGGCATGCAACCTTGATATGCATGCATGCATGCAACTTGACATGCAACATGCATGCATGCAACTCCGACATGCAACTAGACATGCAACATGCAACTCGACTTTTACAACTGAGTTAGGCAACTCGAATTTCTTTTCATGGTGGATAAAGTTACACGTGCCAACGCACTAGATCATTACATTTACATTATTTGCATAAGGAAGATTGTTTATCTCTAGCTCAGAAGAATTGTACATTCAACCTAACTTTTGCTAGATGCCTTGACTTTTGCTCACGGCTCACAAAGCTTGACTAGGCTCATAGAGGTTGTATGTTCCCCCTGACTTTTGCACTAGTCTGTCTATGCTCACAGAGGTTGTACGTTCCCCTTGACTTTTGCACTAGACTGTCTATGCTCACAAAGGTTGTACGTTCCCCCTGGCTTTTGCATAAAACTTACATCTTGACTTTTGTCTTAGCCTTACAAGGCTTCTTCCTTTTCCTTGGTTAGACTTACAAGATCACATAGCATCTCGTTCGTCCTGACTTTTGGTTTGACTGACAGAGGTTGTACGTTCCCCCTGGCTTTTGTCAATTCCTCACAAGACTGGTTAATTCTCCAAATGTCCTTGGCTAGCCTCAGGGTGGCCCACATGGCCTCTCATTGGACAATGACTGCCGATGCTGCCAAATTTAACAGTCCCTAGTGAATTAATTTCACGAGATGTGAAATTAAAAGTGACTTTATGATAAGTTAATGAAGTGGGTGACTAAAGAGGCTTTTTCATCACCACTATTGATTTGATCTAATCTCCACCGTTAGATCAGATGACTCTTCAATTTCCCTCATTGAGTCGACTGAGGGATTGAGGCGCCCCTCATTTGGCACTTCTTCATGAGTTTTGGAAAGTGTAAGAGAGAGAGAGTCGAGCTGAGAAAGAGAAGTGCATTTGCAGACAAGAGCACACATCCCAAGGCTATTTCGGGCACACAAATCGAAGAGAGAAAGTACAGCAGTGTATTGAGGCCGTACTGTACAGATTCTGGGCAGACCGTACATCTGTAACTTGGCACAGAAATTGACTGTATGATTTTCTGTGAGATTGGCACAAAAATTGAGGCAGCTTACAGTCAAATTTCTGGAAATTTATCTCAGCAAGCAGGCACAAATTTTGAGGCAGACTTTACAGCATTTAATGCTGTGACAGCCGTACTGTGTACGGATTTCTGATTTCTGGGCACATAAATCGAAGAGCTGGTGGCATGGTTTTCTAGGCTGTGGGGGCACAGAAAACAAGATAAGTCTGTGTAATTATTTGCTGAAGATGACTGCTGTAAGAAAATCTTTCTCAGAGCTCTAAATAATAATAAAAGCCCCCCTCTCACTGGTTTTCCCCTTGTGGGTTTTTCCAGGGTCTAAGTTTGACCAAAAATCTGTGTGTACATTTTCTGGGTGTGTTTTATTTCTGGTTAAATTGCTGTAGCAGAGTTCATGTGTTTCATTTTATGAGCTATAAGTTTCTGCTAACTAATTTGCAGCTGAAAATTGCAATGTGGGTTGGGCATTAAACTATGTTGTCTCATTGAGACTTGAAACCGGGTTGGGGTCTGAATTTCTACAAATTTTTCTTCCCTTATTCTTTGAGTCCTCCATGTTGGAGTCATCTTTATAGGCTCCACATCTGGTAGAGCTCCCTCAGATATCTGATATCTTAGTTGTCAGGTTAAGATCTCTCCCCAATATCAGGTGATCAGATTTTAAAAAGTTTTGTTCCATCATCCCCTAACAGAAAGAAATGTGTTCCTTGTAAGGCCCGTACATGTCACCACCGAAAATCCTTTCGCCAATTCCATTGAAAAGAAATCTGCTCCAATCCCTGATGGCAATAAAACAGAGTTAATCAGTCTTAAAGATTTTTTCCTCCATCCTGTAATCAACCCTCCAGAGTGCCCTTTCGCATTGTCACTGTTATAAAACCCCAATCTTTCATTGTTTTTGATAGGTCAACAATAAATTTGTTTCCCTCTCCCATAGTCTCTTGTATCATTACGATATCTGGTTTATGCAGGTCAACCAGTCTTCATAGGGCTAGTTGTTTTTGAGGGCTTTCCCAACCCCCTTATGTTAAGGGACAAAATAATCATGGATTAACAATTTGTGGGGCTTGCCCTATTCTAAGGGTCCCTTTAAGGGTGTGTTTCCTCCCCTCCATCACCTCCCTAAGGGCTTGGTTCTGGGAGAAGGAAATGTGTGATTTTCATCCTCGTCCAGGCCGGATTCCATCTTTCACTGAATCTTTTCCCAAACTCCCTTCAGTTCCATCAGGACGCACAAATATAAACCCTGTCTGAGGTCTAAGGAAATATCTACAAGCATCAGATGTTGCAGGTCCTTCTTTGTCCCCCAGCAACATAGAAATCCCACCCTCCTCTTTAGGGTTCTCTTCCAAGCTCAATCTTGGGTCCAGTACCCCTACTAGAGGAGAGAACTTTCCCAAGACCATAACATACCCAGCAGGATTGTTCCTCCCCTCCCTGGCTAATTTCCCTTTTTGGGCCTTTCTGATTGTGGTTTCTTTATTCCCTTCCAATCCTCTCCTTGAATTTAAATTAACATTGACCTTTGTAGATTCTAAGTTAACAGCAGGTTATTGAGTTCCAATTAACTTAGTGTGAAAGTAGATTTCATGCCTATGGAGTTCCAGACTGGCTCATCCAAAAGCCCGATAAACACGACTTGTCCCAGCCTCTATGAGCATTGCACCTTCGATTCGAGTCACCTCATTGATTCTTTTCCTAACTCCTGTAGTTGAAGTTTCTACTATCCCCAGCAACTTGGCTAAAGGATTCTGTATACTTCTAGGTTCTAACCATAGGTAATCCCTCCCCCTGTCTTAAAGGTGCTGCACCCTTCTCAGCTTCTTTCTCATTACGATCTGTATCCCTCTTTGCTATTTCCTTCCATGGAAACTTAATTTAGAGTCACTAAATAAATGCCCATAAACAAGGCATCTATAGCGCCAAAAGGGCATTCCTACATAATCCAAAACTTGTGTGTAATGTTGGTTTCCTAAATTTTCAGTTCATCTGCCAAGCCCTCTTTCAACTCCAGTTCGACTAGGATTCAAGTCATTGCGTAGGAGGGATCATGCTTGAACTGTTTGTCCACGGCGTTGTCTAACTGTTCTACGTTTTTGCCATCCTCGCTGGAATCTGGCGACATAAATCCACACGAAATCACAATTTTCTGTTGTTTAAATTTCATTTTTGAATGCAGAAATGGAATCAGCATGCTGAAAAACCCCTGGGGCACCGGATTATACTGGAACGAAAGAAAACCAGTGGCAGACCCATTACTACCAGCTTCCATCTTGTTACTGTGCCCCAAGGTGCCTGATTGGCCCCCTTAACATTTTTTTATGGAGGGCCCTCCTGACTTTTCGATCTTGTTAACAGTAGCTCCGAAAGGGGCCTTTAATGATAGGTCTGTCATATCCACAATAATCCTCCCCCTTTGCACTGTAAACCCTAGGTTTTCCTAATTTTTTCATGCAGTCTATGGGAAACCCCCCATTCCTCTCTAGCTGGTTTCCTTAAGCTTAACCCCTAGACTTTGGCCCAGCTCAACACCACAGGGGAAAATCTTGCCCCCAGAGGTTGGATCTATCAAGTAATGGACAAGTTTGTCCTCTGATCCTAGGTCCTGCAAAACCCTAAATCTCCTCCTCTAGCTCCATTACCCCCCCCTCAATTTATACAGTGCATGCTTATGATTTTGAGTTGGCAAAGTTCAGGGATGAAACATAACTGCATGCTTATTATGCACATGTTCTCACTGTGGCAGGGTAGATCTGCACCCTCTGCATATGATTTTTTTATAATCATGGCCTATCTGTTTACACTATATCTCATAGCAGTCCACGTGACCTAGGGCACTCTCTAAATCAACCTCCCCAACAAAGATTCTTGAAAAGGAGAGAAGGTGAACAGTAAAGGCCCATGAGTCTGCCTCTGAGCCCCTTGAAGAGAGAGAAGGCCCTACCTGTATGGGTGTCGGTCCATTGCCTGTTCATGGGGATTGCCTAGGAAATATTGTCTTGCCATTGCAGCTCACTTTGATATCTGCACTATGTACATTCCAAAACAAATCTTATGGTTTTTCCCACTTCTGTGATACTTGGGACAGTTTTTCCAGATGTGCCTAGTGTTTGGTTTGATTTTGACTCCTTTGCAGTCTACGTTGCTTATGCACTGCAGCTTGAATATCATTGTGTTTCATGAGCACATACATCTCATAGGCTTATAGTCTACTAGATGATAAACTTATCTTTGTAGGAAATAATGGGTCTTTTGAACTAGAAGAAATTAACTGGTTCCTATGGAGAAATGATTTCATGCGGCAATCTACACACTAGTACCTTTAAGGATTCTTTTCAAATATCTCGTGAACTAAGTCGGTGAAGAGGTTGTGATAAGAAAAAAAGCAAGAGGTAACTCCAATTCTTGATCTTCACTAACCAATCATTCCCATTTGTTACATATTTCTGCTATTTGATGAATTTTTACAACGCCATTGTCTTTCTATAGACATATGCATCACTATTGCACTTGCATTATAGGGCCATTGTTATTCTTTTGTGTATTTACTGAAAATTGAGTGTGCTTCTATCTTTATACCCATTGTCTTTCGTATACATGTTACCTTATCTTCTTTACCTATTTCCATCTACTTGTATGTCATCACCTATTTCCATTTACTTTTTTGCAATTACATATTTCCATTTACCTTTTTTATCATTCATTCTTGATATTTCTAGTCATATTTTCTCTCCATGCCCATTGGAAACTCATCCATAGACCAAAATTAGAAACATTTTGTGTATATTTTATTATCATTTAGTAGCCTTTCTGTCATTTTTGTGACATTCAAATTCCTTTATTTATTTATTTGTGACATTCAAATTCCTCTTAGATGTTCACATCTAACATCCTAACATACATGGTATGATGTAAAAACGTTGTTGATCTGTCTTTCTTATATTTTATGAGTTCTTTCTGGATTTCACTTGAAAATTATGATTATCTGTTAAAATTTAAGCAGCTGCAAGAGCCATTATCTGGGAGGATGGCAAAGACCCTAGTTGAGATCTAGGGCCCCTAGTACACTTCTGGGGTTCTTGGTCTAGGACCAAGCAGTTAGAGCCATGGCAAAAGACCCTAGTGAGGGCCCCCAGTGTATTGCTGGGGTTCTTGGTCAAGGACCAAGCAGTTTGATGATGTAAGTCCCTACATGTGTTCTAGGGTCCCTGGATGTGTTTCAGGGAATCCTTGCTCGGTGCTTGGATTGATCCTTGGTTGTGTATCTTGGTGGATAGACCCTAGTGGTGATCTAGGGCCCCCAGATGTATTTTGGGGTATCCTGGTATGGGACCAAGCAGTTCTTGGTTAAGTACCAAGACAAGATGATGTGTGATCTTCTTCTCTCCCGGGATGGTCCATGAGACCTAGGAGCAGTTAAGAAGAAGGACATGATCACATCAGTGACCTTCCTCTTATGCTAGGATGATAAAAGCTTATAAGTTATCATGAGACACTTGTGGACTTTTTGCCATTGAAGAAGACCCCTTTGACTTTGTCTTGTTGCCTCCCCTTTCTTGTGCCACGTCCTTCTTAATGTTATGTGTGTTGGTCTTTTCTAGTCACCTTGACTTGTTGACTTTCTAATTGTTATTTTTATAATTAAAATATTAATTATTTTTAATTGTTTTATTATTGGGTTTTAATTTAACCCTAAAGTTAGGGTTAGTTTAGTTAACCCTAACCTACTACCTAAACTACAAAAGAAGACCACTTCCTCTCTCTCACTCACTTTTTCTTCCTCCTCCAAGCATCTCTTGGTCTGAATTTTTTGCTGCAGCCCTCTTCTTGTTTCAGTCCTGGTTTAGGGTATGGCCTCCTTTGTTAATTCTTGCTGAGTTTTTGGTGCAGCCTTCTTGGTTTGATTTTTTGCTGGTGTAAGGTGCGGCTCCCCTCTTGGCTGTTGGTGTGAGGTGCGGCTCCCTCCTTGACTGCTGGTATGTGGTGCAGCTTCCCCCTTTGGCTGCTGGTATAGGGTACAGCTTCCTCCTTGCTGCCTGTTTAAGTGCTGCGGCTCTCTTAGAAGAGGTGCGGCCTGCTTAGGATTACCTCCAAGGGTTTAACCTTCTTCTCCACTCCTGCCGCTAACCCTTAAGGGTGTTTTGCCAGCCACTGTTGCACCTATTTCTGCTGTTGCTAGTGCCTCCCTGTTGCTGCCACCTGCAAGCTGCCTTTTGCCTTAGATCTGGTGCCACTTAATTGCTGTCACCTTTTACAGCCTTCTTCACCTTCATAAGGGTTTTTGGCAGCCCTATTTTCTGTCACATATTTTTCTGTAACAGTTTTTGTTAAGGGCTGTTAGTGGTTTTCTTTCACCCCCTAGTTTGGTCATTGGGGTTTTCATATCAGCCCTGTACTTGATGCTAATTGGTTTTTTAGTTCTACCTAAAGTTCTTCTTGGCAAAATCTGTCCACAAGATCATGATGAAGATCTACCCTTGAGGGTTTGATCCATGACCATTATAGTTTTTTCTGAGCATACAGAAAAGAGGACAACAGCACATCAGGTAAATCTGTTCCTTGCTTTTTGGCTAAGGTAATGTTCAGATCTGTTTCTTATCTGTTCTTTGTTCAAGTTATAGTTCAAATATAGTTCAGAGTTGTTTTCTTTAGTAATGTTCAGATCCACTATATTATTTTTGTGATTGATTTACTTCAGAAATTTTTGAATTGATTGCTGATCTATATATACTGTAGTAAATAAAATTAAAAGAATATTTCTGTTTTAGTTTGCCCTTTAATTTCTAACATTATCAGTACATTGGTTCAGTTGAAATCATGGGGTTGTTAACACTGGAAATTGTCCTAGGGGAATTTCAGTCTCAAGGGATTTGAATCCTCACTTAGGGAATATGCCACTGTCACCTTAAATAATCCCTCTCACTTTGTGCTAGTGCATGCTAGCGTCGGGGATGTTTGAATGCTCAATTAGGGAATATGCCACTGTCACTTTATGTAATCTCTCTTACTTCAGGCTTTGTGAGTGCTAGCCTTGGTGGGGCTCCCTATTGATTTGAAGTCAAAAAGTCTTCGCTTATTCTGCAAATAACACTTCAAATCTGTGGACTATGCTCACTGAAATAGTCAAATTTAATTCAGATTTCTACCATAAATCAGCAATGTAACTTGAGATTTATCAATGATAACTCAAACTCGGCCCATAAAATTGATAAATCTGGAACAGACACCTTCAGATCTGCAATGAAAAGTTGCAGATCTGCATGTAAAATACCCAAAACCAGCAAAGTAGATAATTCTTTTTACGTGTTTTGTGGACTGGTTTCTTTAATCCTATGGGTGTGGAGTTGAAGAAAGGGAGAAAATTGATGGGGCAGGCGATATACCCGAGACCAATCAATTCAGAAAATTATAAGTCAAATTATAGAAGAAACTCACAAGAAGAATTGGTCGCCAAAAGTGTTTCACCTTTATTCCACAGTTATAACTACATAGTCTGAAGATGTAAGTTTCACACCAGAAGGACTCAAGAGGATGAACTGTCACTTCTCAAGCGCTGTACTTGCACAATGTATAGCGTTTTGTTCATTAAATAAAAATGCCACGACCATGAATGATTGCATTTAGAATTTACATCTTCCAATACACAAGTCATAACTTATACGTATTTCATTTACTGCTTGGTTTATAGTAAATATAGTTTGGGCAGGATAATTTCATTAGTGGTTGAAACAGTGACATTGACTGCTATTTACTCTCAAGTTTTCAAATTACATTGAATTTCTCACGTAACTGTCAATTTATAGTTATTTGCTTGAATCTCTCTATCAGTAACGTGCACACAGATCTGTCATCGGAAATTCTAGAAGTGATCACATCCATTTCTGGGTATACTTCCCATCTGAAAGTTTTGCCACAAGTCTTATAGCTCATATTGAACATGTTAGACTGAACAATGTAAAGGAAACACAGAAAATCATTCAACATTTAGGAAGCATATTTCCAGACCAGAGGTTTAAAGGAGTTGACTTGCTTTTAGGTGCCATGCTTTTGGCATAATATTAATCTTGTGATAGAGATTTATTTCTGTTTGTATACCCTGTTTCTCTGACTAGTTTTCCATTTGAGATAAAATGGCTCCATGTAATTCACATAATAACTGCTTGTAATTATTATTTCAAACACTCTTAGTTTATGATGTAAAGCCAGCTATGGAGCACTATTCTTTTCTTGGCCTCTTTATCCTCTCTCTGGGCACGGGGATACGAGTCTGTCCCAGAGACTTGCTTATCTCTCTGTCTTGTGGAATCATACGAGTTTGTGGAAAAGGAAGTAAGAATAAAGAAACTGGAAAGCCATAGTCCGTTTATTTGGAGGCTATTCAAAGATGGACTTATCTCCCTGGCTAGTTACTGAGTGTCCAGCCTGTTTGAATTAAAATACCTGAGATAAGTTATTAACATATTATCTATTTGAGGTGCATATAAAAGATACATTCTGGTTCCAACTAGCCATGGTAAAAATAAGTAATGCAAATTCTTTCCACCTGTTGATATGGATAAAGATAAAAGGATGCAAGTTCAAGCCAAAAATATTTTTGTGATTGATTGGCATCTATGCTTAGCTTTTGTTCCGACCAAAAGGTGTCCAGAAAGAGTTTTGTGTGGTATTTTGTCTTGTAGTAATGGGAGGGAAAAGTTAGCATGTACCATTGACTTATTGCTGGTTACTATTATTGTGAGCAGTCAGCTTCCTGTAATTTGTCCTATATTGGATTTCAGAGTTTTAAATTTGTGTGATATTTTTCTTGCTAACTTTTTTCAGCTCTATTGCTTTTTCTTTGCAGTCTGAGGATGTATAATTCATTAGTGGAAAGGTGCTTTGACCATTGTGTTGATAGTTTTCGCCGCAAGTCTCTGGACAAGCAGGAAGAGACATGTGTTCAACGCTGTGCAGAGAAATTTTTAAAGCATTCTATGCGTGTGAGTATGAGGTTTGCTGAGCTTAATCAAGGAAGCCCGACTCCTGATTAGTTGTTTCTGGAAGGATATAAAAAATTTGTGGTCATCAAGAATAAGGGCATATTGTTTTTTAGGGGCAAGCAGAAGATGAGTATCTGTTTCTCCTATTTAAAATTTTTGGTGCATGCCAATTATTTCAGTTGTTGATTGTTAAATACTGGATAGCCTTTTTGAAATTGATTATACCTAAACATGATATAGGGAATCAATGTTTTCTTGCATACAAAAGGGGTGAACATTTTTGTTCATCCATGGTTGTTAAACCTGAATCAAACAGGTTTTGAGAAAATGGAGGCATTTCTTTTAGCACTTTGAATACAACTAAAGAATTTGTAATTTACTGTTTTATTACTTCCAAACAAAAGTGCGGACACCCTTTTAATTGAACATTAACAACAATGTTAAAACAACTGAACTTATTATGTGGGGACAAATATATTAGCAAATGAAATGCTAGTCGTTCATGCCATATGCTTTGTTGAGTGGTTTTACCCCCCCTAGAATGTGACTTGAATTTTTGATATTGCATATACACAGTGTACACGTGAATTGTTTGGCGTGGTGAGATTATCTTTAATTATGTATTTGACCGCCTTCAGATATTCTGTGAGATCACAGCACAAGGAAGTGTCCAGACGAGATCATAATATCTCTGTTACAATCTGCCACATGCTACTTGCATGACATCCATCTTATATGCTTTATTTCTTCACCTTTTTGATATCATTGTTGTCACTTGTCTGTGAGTAGGATCATTTTGGGCTTCTGTTTTTCATTTATAAATGAAGGTGCCATGCCTTATACAAATTTGTGTTCTATTTTGATGTTCTTCTTTTTGTGATCAAGGCATTATGCTCCTCACTTCTCTGTGTGTTGACTAGTCTTCAGTTGTTTACTTATTTATCATATAAAGATGTATCGAAAGTGTTGCTCTCCATGATACCATACACTCAGGTTTATTTTGTCTCCTGTGTAGGATCCAAGTTCCTCATTTCTGTTACATTTTGATTCCACTAAAAAATCTAGAGTGCATGAAGAGCTCTTTACATAACCAAAATGATATGACTAAGTTAACTTGAGAAACATATGGCATGAGAAAGCATGGGCTTAAGGGGATGAATAGCTTGGGGGCTTGAACGTTATCAGAGTAATGGTCAGCAATGGAATTAAGAAGCTGTACATAGAACGTAGAGGGTTTCATTGTTTTAACGTGTGTTGTGTGTAGAATGTGCATTTTGTGTTGTTTTTAAGGTCCTCAATTTCTAAGTCCCTGAATGGTTTTTTGGTAGTTAGGTTGATAAATGTTTGATTTAGTTGTGGGTAGATTGACTTGCATAAGCCTCTCACTGTGCATCCTGTACATAGAATTAAGAAGCTGTACATAGAACGTAGAGGGTTTCATTGTTTTAACATGTGTTGTGCATAGAATGTGCTATTTGTGTTGTTTTTAAGGTCCTCAACTTTTAAGTCCCTGAATGGTTTTTTGGTAGTTAGGTTGATAAAGGTTTGATTTAGTTGTGGGTAGATTGACTTGCATAAGCCTCTCACTGTGCATCCTTCAGATCTTATCGTTGAGGGTTCTTGGAACTACTTGCCATGCAGCAGTGAAATCAGTTTGATCACTCCCCAACCAATTTTGTTTTCCATTGCCACTTTTTGATAATCTTTCCCTAATGGCATAAGTCTTTCTCACTCTACATTCTTAAGATCTTATCGTTGAGGGTCCTTGGACCTAATTGCCATGTGGCAGTGAAATCTACCTGTTAACTCCTCAACCAATTTTGTTTTCCATTGCCACTTTTTGATTATCTTTCTCTGATTGTATTTGCATGATTTGCTGAATACTTTGGGTTTCCCTGCTTTCATCCTGGTAATTTAAGAAGCCTGTTGTTGGAATTCTTGGAAATGAGATTTTATGGGCATGTTTTTGCCCTAGAATGCTTGGAAACAAGGTTTTATGGGCTCGATTTTGCCTGCAATCTTTTCTTTGCTCCAAATTCAGTTGGAGTTCTTGAAATCAGTGTTTATGGTCACACTTTTTGTTGAGATTATGTACCTTGGGAGGTGTTCCCCATGTGTTTCTGCTCTCCTAAACACATGTGGGATGTACTATGTACTTTGTGCCTTGTACTTTGTGTCTAATTTCACTTTGACTTAGGAGATTTAAGTCAAAAGTGAAATGTTGTCATTTATGCCTAAAATGACTATTAATTCACTTCGTGGGTGAATTAAAGACATAAAGTGAACTTAGGGAACTTAACCCAAAGTGGGTTTTTGAGTGAGATTCTTTTGGAGAGAACTCAACCTTTGATTAGATGGGAGATGGGATGATCTCAACCATCCATATCCTAGCTTTCCTTATGGAAGTTCAATAGGGGCGCAAAGGGCAAAGGGCAAAGGAGAGCTCATTCACTCATTTGCTCACTTGGAGAGATTGAGAGAGAGCTTGGAGACGAGGTCTGAAGCATGAGGTGAGGCTAGCTTGGGCGCATACTTTCATGGAGAGAGGCATCTAGCTTGGAGCCTTGTTTATTTATTGAGTAGCTTCTAGTGTTGTGGAGGGTGCACTTGTTGAGGAGGGCGCATCAGCAGTGGGGAGGTCTTACACCTGTCAGATTGCAGTGGGATCAGTTTCAGAGGGAGGCCACACACCAGTGCTTGATTACTGTGGAGGGGTTTTCCATTCAGAGCTCACAGTTTGCATTTGCAGCAGATTTGGTGGATTTGAGAGCATTTATGAGGGGCGCACTTGGTTAATTTGGACTTGTATTTTAGCTTGGATCAAGCTGCTATTGTATCAGGTTCATCTATATTTTGTACTTGATGTATTCCACCATCTACTCTCCTCATATATAGACATATATCCCAAACTGGTTTTTCCTGAGGGGGTTTTATCCAGGGTCATGTTGACCAAAAATACCCGTGTACAAAATGATGTGTGTTAGTCTTTTAGATCTACTTATTTTCAGCTGTAAAGATCTCTAGGTGTGTTGTATTTATTTTAGTATGCAGGTGCTAACTTTTGGTTACTAAAACTACATGCTAGAGCACCTAAAATTGCAAGTACAACCGTAACAAATCATCAAGAAGTTCATGAACTGTTGGCTGTCCTAAAACAACAACAAAACCTTTACATAACAGTTGAAACTTAGAGCCAATCTGTGGTCAAAGAGAGACGAAGTTGGCAGCTTGATAAGACCTGGAAAATCTTCATGGTATTAGAGCCGAGGTAGTTGATTTTTGAGTAGTTTGGAAAACATATGTGTTGGCTGTCATATACATCTTCTTGGTAGATTTTTGTGGACAACCATTGATTTTTTCAGTGGTTGTTAGTGCGTAGATTTTTGTAGAGGATAGTTGGGCAGTTGTGACAGTTTGTCGTCAGTCTCTTTTCACACCTACGGAGTAGGAGTGAGGCTGATTTGACTCGACCTCTTTTCACACCTATTTTGCTAGGAGTGAGGTCAGAGTTCGCTTGCCTCTTTTCACACCTGTGTTGACAGGAGTGAGGTAGTGTTCCTTTGCAGTTTGAGCGTTAGTTGGAGTGCAGTTTGACAGACATGTCAGCATCTCAGATGTGTGTTGAGGACATGCTAGCTGGGGCTAGCAATTGGTCGCCTTAGAAGGTGATGATGGTCTTTGTCTTAGAGGACCTCGAACTATGGGACATAGTTGAGGCGCTTGTTCCTGTTCTTCCTATTACTGCCCCCATCTTGTTGGCAGAGTTCAGGAAGAGGAACAACAAGGCAAAGAGGACCATTTGTGATGCAGTTCGTGATCATATCATACCCCATTTGACTGGGAAGAACTATGCATACGAGATGTGGGCATCTCTATGCAAGTTGTATGAGAGCTCCAATGAGAACGAAAGATGGTTCTTCATGACCGACTCAGGGGCATTCGCATGCTCAAGGATGAGTCGTTGACTTCATTCCTTGGTCGCTACACTCAGATCAGAGACGAGTTTGGAGCCGTCAGAGAGGTAGTGGACCCTAACTCTTTGGTGAGACAAGCTATGAATAGCTTCACCAAACCGCGAGGTTCATTTGTTCGTGGCATTGTTGCCAGGGAGGTCATGCCTACATGGGAGAGGATGTGGGATGACCTCGTCCATGAGGAGATCGGGCTTGTAGCAGAGGCCTCTGGACAGTGGTAGCAACAACAACAACAGTTTGGTCAGGGTGATGAAGATCTTGCTCTTTGGACAAAGGGCAAGAAGAAGGTCGACCGTGGGGGTCGACATGGTCCCAAGTTTGAGGCCCCACCACAGGGGAGTGGAGGAGAGAGTATCAGTGGTTGTTGGATCATGTTGTCATTGATGCCAATGGTTTGATTACTTGGGAGATTGTTGGATCATATGTCATTGATGTAAATGGTTTGGTTTGATTGATGTCAAGTAATTGATTGATATGATGCCCTTGATGAGAATGTTATATGT
>ML844657.1:15550-25652 GCA_009831015.1 Picea engelmannii | reverse complement strand
AAGTAAAAGTGGTTGATATATGTCAGATCCATTAGTTTTGAAAGGTGGAAGATGTCTCCAATCAACATATGATGATGAAAATTTATGTATATACTCATAGATAGAAAATAAAGAATGTAAATTGCACACCATGTTAATTGAGATAAATTGAATGGTAATGATAAAAGTTTGTGTTCTCTATCGGCATGGTTAGTGTTGTGGATATCCATTACTCATCATGGAAGGGGACAAAATTAACGAATACTACTATGTAAATGAGGCAAGTCAATGTTGCATTGTATGAACTAGGGGTATAAGGATGTAATGTTGGTGGAGTGATTAAGGGTCAAAACTAGAGCTAGTAACACCTTGGATATCTCAATGCATCTCATTGTTGGAGGCATAGAGTAACCAACAAAAAAATAGGGTTAGAGATAGCAAGTGAAGTGTTGGATTTGTTGGACTTCAATTTGTTAATCAACCACACACAACACACATGAATAGATGGGATTAATCGTAATATTTATTTCTTATTCAAGTAATGGAGAAATGAATACAAGTCTCAAGAATCTCCTCACGGGATTCTACAATTAACCGGGATAAACCTCCAAACGAATGTAATGGAAAGGGTATGTGTTCTCACAACCCAACAATCTCCACCTTGACATTAATGTCCCGATACCTTTCCAAAAAAATCAAACATCACATTCCAATCCAAAATAAGTCAAACACCATTGCAACTTCTCTAACAACATTGGATGCAGGAACATATGTACACAATTTCCTCCAATATGGACCAGTCCTCCTCCACTGAATCAAAATAACCACAAACTAAATTGTTGCAACAACTATAGGTGATACTTGTGCTTCTAATATGTTGAGGCACTCATTTCCATGCTTTTTACTTGGTTTTTCCATGTTTCCACTGCAACACCAACATGTAAAATATTTGAACATTGCATTGTAATTATCAACCTTCTTATTATATTGCACACGAGACATAGAATCCTTTAATTCCTTTATTACCAAGACATAAACTTGAGTAAATATTACAATGGAAACCTAAAGGGACATTTATTAATTTCACAATTTTCATACTAAATGGACCGAAGGAAATCGATAATTACTATTGAATGTATTGTAAATTGACCATTGATAAGGAGAACCATAATTACAATCTTTGTCGGTGAAATAGTGAAACTTTCAAAGAAACCTCTCGAGTATCTAATAATCATTTTCCAACGTCTCAATGCAGTGATAATAATCACACATGCACAAGAAAAAAAAATGCTCTTTGTATATCGAGACTCCTACAATTCCTTTCAACGTGTTGAGCACTCACCATGCAACTCGTGGGCTTCCCTTGGAAGCCTACATTGGTGTTCTCTTTGTTATCTAGTTCTCATTCTTGAGTGATGATTGTGGTGTTTGGTTGTTGACATAGAAATTGGGCTCATAATATAACTCGAGAGTTGGTAAAAGACATAATAAATTTTATTTTCCAAATTCATTTTTTTTTTAAATAAAACTATATAAAATGATTTTATAAATTTTTTTATTTTCTTATCTTTCATAAAGAAAATAAGAGAATCAAAAGGGAAACCATGCTTCTTGGAAGAATAGCCATACATGTGGGACGAGTCCATAAAGGGAATGATAATGAGTTATGTTTTTCCCCACCAATGTATCAATTATCAAACTTTTTGTTTCTGAAAAATGAAATATGCAACAACAATCTACATAAACTACATTTTATGTTGACTGTAGTTTTGAATCTAACGGATGAATATTGTAAATTCTACAATTTTGTTAAGTTGACCAATTTGAAAAAGTTGCACATTTTAAACATATGTTTTTACAAGTCAAATAATTTTCTTAATTTTTACTTAAGAGTAAAATATAAAAATCCCCTTTTGAAGAGGATGGTCTAAAGGTTATTAAAATAAATTTTCCATAATTTTCCATTGTGTTTTTTTGCAAATATTGATTTTTCATATTTACTTAATCTTAGTGTCACCTAAATTTTTTATGCATAGTTATTTTTTTTTTAAATAATTAAAAGTACCTAAAAACAATGAAAATGAATATGAACTATATCAACTAAAAGTAGATTCATTTCTACAAATGTCGTTATCAATTCTGAAACTGAAATCTTTGTATTTGCAGGAGTTTTGCTACCTCCAAAATTGAAGATGGAGAGAATTAGGAGTTTTCAGAAAATTGTCCCAGCTGCAGGTTTTCTACCGAAATAATATTTCTGCCAAAAAGTTACTCTTAAGAAGCCGTTAAAAATAAATGGACTTCCAATCTTTCGACAGAAAAATAATCTTTTCGGTCGAACAACTTATGTAAAAATTTCGTTGGCCAGAAAGATACGAAGAGATGCATCACTTGGCGTATGGATTGGTCTATCATTTAGTGTGAAATTATATAAATATGCTTTCGAGCGAACTTGTTTTGCGCAATTCATTCCCTTAGTTCATATTTTCGGTTATGTGGAGCCACTAAAGAGAAGTTTGGAGAAACATTTTCGCTATTTGAAACAAGGTTTTTGTTGTTTTTATTGGAGCAACAATTTATAGATTGAAGGCTTTATTGAAATTTATTTTCAAGGTGGAGGAAGAACATGAAGAACGCTTAAGAATAGTTCTGCAAACGCTGAGGAAACATAAACTTTATGCCAAATTTGATAAGTGTGATTTTTATCAAAAGAAAATACAATATCTAGGACATGTAATTTCAGCAGAAGGCATTATCGTCGACCCTGAAAAAATAAAATCCATCATGGAATGGTTGGTACCTAAGGATGTAGCAAATATCTGGTCATTCATGGGAATCACCGGATATTATCATAGATTTATAGATGGGTTTTCCAAGATAGCCTACCCTATCACGACATTACAAAAGAAAGGGACCAAGTTTGACTAGTCACAAAAGTGTCAAGATAGTTTTAATAAGTTGAAGGAATTATTGACAACTGCACCCAACTTGAAAGTAGCAGACCTAGATAAATACTTTATCGTCTATGTTGATGCGAGTAAAGAAGGACTAGGTGGTGTCCTAACTCAAGAAGGACACGTGATTTTTTATGAGTCCCGAAAATTAAAAGAACATGAGCGAAACTACGTCACTCATGACTTAGAATTGCCAAAAGTAATACACGCCTTAAAAATGTGGCGACACTACATAATGGGAAAAAAAATCTATTACTGACAGATAATAGCGGAGTGAAATTTTTCTTTAGTCAGCAGATCTTAATGCAAGGAAAGCAATATGTCTAGCCTTCTTGAGCGAATTCGACTTTGAGGTAAGACATATCAAGGGTAAGGAAAATAAGGTAGAAAATTCCCTAAGCAGAAGAGTCCGTGGATTATTTGAAATAAATGCCATTAGAGAAGAAAGTGATTTGAAACATAGAATAAGGAAAGCAGGTATTAACAATGAAAATTACACTAAAATAATGGCAGAATCACAAAACAGTGTCGCAAGCTCAGATAAACCTGATCTGAATATCGACAAAAATGGACTATTACTATTTAAAAACAAAATTTACATATGAGATTCAACGGAGTTAAAGATAATAGTCTTGGATGAAATGCATAAAAAACTGTATTCTGGCCACCCAGGATACCAAAAAATGATAACACTTAGAAAACTATTTTACTCGCCTAACATCAAGGGAAAAACAACATAATTTTTGGGTAGGTGCCAAGATTGTCAGCAGCTTAAGGCCAAACACTAGCATCTAGTCGGCCGTCTACAACCACTGCGAGTACGAGATTGGAAATGGGAGATCATATCATTGGACTTTATTACAGGTTTTCCTAAAACTCATAAACATAATGACTCTATTATGGTTGTAATCGATAAACTCAATAAGTTTGCACACTTTATTCCTGTAAAGTCTACTTTTAAAGCTATAAACATCGTTGAATTATTTATGAATGAAATTTTTAGACTACATGGTATTCCTAAAATGGTGATTTCAGATAAAGACGTAAATTTTGCATCTCCTTTTTGGAAAGAATTATTTGCAGGACTAAATACTAATTTGAATTTGAATAACAAATCCAAGAAAGTGGGAAGACTACCTACAGTTAGTATAATTTTCATATAACAATGGGTACCAAACTTCGGCTAAGTTAAGCCCTTTAAAGGTACTATATGACAGAAGGTGTACAACTCCAATTAGTTGGGATAACCCGGTTGACAGAATTGTGGTTGGACCAAAGATTCTCCAAGAAATGGAGAATATGGTAAGCAAGGTACAACAAAACTTAAAAGAGGCACAGGACAGGAAAAAGAGCTAAGCAGACTAGAAAAGAAGACACTTGGAATTTCAAGTGGGAGATCATGTGTACTTAAAAGTTAAATCCCGAAAGGGTTCACTCAAACTCGGGAACTATGCCAAGTTGGAACCCAGGTTTTGTGGGCCTTTCGAGATACTAGCTCAAATTGGACCCATAGCATACCAACTTGCACTTCTAGCTAATCTAAAAATTCATAACGTATTTCAAGTTTCTTTATTGAAAGAGTATGTTCATGACCCTACTCACATGATCGATTGGAACTTGGTGCAGGTGGAACTAGAAGGCGAGTTCCAGGTGGAACTCCTGCGCATTCTAGACCAGAAAGAAATAACACTTCGGAACAGAGTCGTCGCTCAGGGAAAGGTGCAATGGAAGCACTTTAGTCCTGAGGAGGCCACTTGGGAGTTGGATGGAGATTTGCAGAAATATCATCCAATCATGTTCCAAGAAAGGAACGAACACTGAGGAAAGTGTTTTATTGATGGGGGAAAGGATGTGACATCCCCAAAAATAAAGTATTTTTGAAATTCAAATTTGTTAGAAAATTATTCTATTTTTAGTAAATTCGAATTTGGAATTTTTTTTCCATTTATGGCAATTTCGAATTTCGAATTTGATAAATTGTAATTATTGATTTATGATTGTTGGGAAAAGATCTGATTTGACCCAACTAACTACTTGGCTATGACACATGTATGAAACAAAATATTTTATAATTAATTGCAGGAGGAGAAATGGAACATCCATGTTGAAATCAATTGACCATGACTCCATGAGTGGGGAACATGTTGGAACTACCTCAGTTCTGATTGTTACAAGTGGAAAATCAGGAATTTGGCCATTGGTAGCCCCTGAAAATCAGAGATTTGTAAATATGTGAAAATTCCCAAGGGAGGGAAAAGACCTAGGCAAGAATAATCTTGGATATATAGCATATGTGAGGAGGCGGGACACTGCCTAGTATGATGGAGAAAAAGAATTTGGTTTTTGCTTACTGTTATGAGCACTACCTGTTGAGTGTGAGGCAAGGAGAAGACTTCTGGAATGAGACATTGTTGAGGAGGAGATTTGAGTTAGCCCTCATGGATTCATGGTGCTAGGGGGTGAATAGGACAAGTGATTTGACTACCCTGTTCTACGGTTGGGAGAAACGTGGTTGTTCCCTTTGTCTTCCCGTCAACTGGTTCAGATATGTTGGCCTACTCCTTCTCTATTTGAATGATATTTTTATAATGATGTAGTGTACATGTTAATTCTACATCGAAGTATTTCCATGAGTGAAAACTTGTCGAATGTTGTTAAACTTAAAGTTGTCAAATGGGTTTAATGAAGTCTGAATGAAGATTTTTGTCGAACTAATTAAGGGATGTTTGCTACCATTGCCATTTGATATACTTCTTGTTCAATATGTGAAAGAGTCCCTACTTTAGATTTTCCTACTGTTGTAATATGATAAAGTATAGGATTAAAGCATGACCATTTGTATAGGAACAACCCCATTATCATATTGAGTGGACTGATAAAATGTTTGGGGATTTTCATCTATGATAGGAAATAGAATGGAAATAACGAATAACATTACCAGCCACTGTGTATTAAACATGACAGAGATAGAGTTATAGCATACAAAAGTAATAAATTAATCATGCATATTTAAATACGAATTCCTAAGAGTTTTCCACGAGTCATAAGACCTTATGCTGTTAAAATATTCAAGTTTACTTTCAACTATATAAAAAAAAAATTCCAAAGTGGAACGAATAACTACTATAATGAGGGGATCCACGAAATGTTAATAAACTATACGAATGCGGTCATAAATGTATACATGTATTGTCCATTCGGCAATCATTACAGTAAATCACATAGAAATGGTTGTTTACAATCATAAAGACCGACGCCTGCATTGGGTAATTAATATGAAATTTATAACAGTTACAGAGACCCATTGTGCAATTAAAGTGATGGTTGTATATATGTATATATATTAAATAGTTATATATATGTATATAAATATAAATAAAATGTTCAGAATTAATTTATGTCTAATTGATAGGCTAAGAACCTTTCCAATACCTAATTTCTATGAACAATAGTAATTACGAGAATTTTACACTTTCAGTACCCTTTTATTCTACTCTGAATTTGCAATGGTAAAGGTTTGGGTAAAATCTACACTAATGAGAAAGAAATTTAATAGCGGATTATTCACATTATCTTTTAACTTCAAACTGTTGAAGGACAGATTTCAATATAATAAGAGAAATCAAATCATATTTCTTTTCCTTTAATGTTCGAAACATAACATAACAATAACCCAACAAAATCCTTTCGACCAATTATACAATTTTAACGCTGACTCTCTCATTGATTGTAAAGACAAGTAATAGAGGTAAAATCAACGAATAATCTCTACCACAGAATTAATTCTTTAATCAAATATTTCTAAACTGAGTCACTTAGGCTGTCTTGGAAAGGATAGGATGGAACTTGAATACCTCTTAGGAGAATGACAGAGGTTGCCTCCGAGACTATTGTGTTGCTGAAGCATTACACAAAGTAGGGCAAAACCATTACAATTTATTCAATAGATATAAGATGATCAAAGTTCGGAAACAAAAATAATAGGAAAGTTTGAACAAGGTAATACTTAACTTTAATGGAGGGACACAATACCTTCTCTATTGTGCCAATACGTGTACCTTCCAGACCGAAAGGGGGAAGAGGAGCCCGAGACTTCCTCATGGGTACCCTCACAAAACAAAAGGGCCCATCATTAGTGATGAATACCAGTAAATAATCCAAAGAAAATGTTTCAGGATATAACACATGTATGATGATCATAAAGAGATACATGAGTCACATGGAAGTATAAACCAATGTAAATTCTAAATATAAGCAGGAAGGATTGGTCGCCTCAGGCCAACAGAGTGTCACCACAAATCGGTCAAATAACACCGGTGGATTTGTTAATTAAAGACAGAGATTACAGGATCAAGCGTGTGCCTAGAGGAAATGAACACCAAAAAGGAATGACCTTGGTAACACAATCAGACTTATAAGAAAATAGGTACCAAAGAACGAACCTCGATTATTCCTAATATACGACACATGATTTCAAACTGTTAGTCTAAGGTTAAGCCAACTGTTAACCTTCGATAACTCGAAGCACCCTTTTAATATTTCAGAACAAATAAAACCCTATCATAGACAAGGGAGGAAACTCGAAATTGGGAAATCCACGAGAGGTAACAATCTTCTCTACGACCGAAAGGTCTATTATTCACTTAAGTAAAGAAAAACCTAGATATGAAACTATGTAAACTAAAGGACTGGATGACGAAAGAATCTAGGCCCAATAACAAGATTTCAATCTAAAATAATATGCCCTGGAGGCATAACTATAAAAGACACGGTAACAAGTTCTTCCACAAAAGGCAAATGGCTTGGTCTCGAAAGAATGAGTAGCACAGAGAAAGGGTAAGCGGTGGAGAAAATTGAGCATTGCTAAGGTCACGCTGATGCCATGCTACTGCAGTAACCCCAAAATAAAACCCAGAATGCTACCGAGGAAAACTGACCAAGGGACCGAAGGATGCAAGACTCTTCTTAACGATACAAAAATAAAATCGGATGAAAAAATGAAAGAACACTCGAAGGTCGACTTACCTCGCATAAGTGTTGCCCGTCGAGAAACTCCCTTCCAAGTTTTTCTTCCACCTAGAACAGAAACCAAATCATGAACTCATGACCACATGCCATGATGAATGCCAAATGGGGAATGGTCTGAAACACCTCACATTTTCTTCCCAGAGCCAAGGTGGGAATGAACACGATAACTCTAGAATAACCCTTCGCATGGAGTAATGGGGACGGGTGATAACCGTACCTGGGCCATGTGAGTATGGTAAGTTGTCAATAATACATTGGGGCACATAAGCCGAGTACTGAATCGAATGGACTTATCCTAGGACATCTTAAATGTCGTAGATAGGCCATTAAGGCAAGATAGCATCGGTTGCTCAGAATATTAATGGCGGGGTACGCTGGGCAGCGTAAATTCCGTTACTTATAGAGGAAGTATTTTAGTGAAATCAAACATAACTATAACCTTTCTAATTTTAGCCTCTACGGGCTTTGTCATCTTTACAAAATTCAATTATGCAAAACAATGACCAATACATGCCTAAACGATATCTAGTTAAAGGTATTTTCTAATTAATATTTAACCTCTTCATTAATCGACTCTATAGTGGTATATCAAAATGGTAACTGTAAGGCCTTACATATCTGACCATCTCACTAACATGATAATGGTTCTAGGTAGTTACACCTCCATATCATATAAGTGTGATGTAAACCTAAAATGAAGAAGATGGTGAATAGTATTAACTTTTCCACGAAAAACGAAATATCCTTAGTTATATACTTATATACATGTATAACTCAACATTGCAACGAGAAGAGGAGAACCTACGTTAAAAACAAATAGCATAGGAAGTAATAGACAATAGGATTGTTGTACAAGTATGGCTATGAAATTATGAACGTTTTCTAGAGAAAGGAGTAACTCAAAGTACCCTAATTAAAAAAAAAAAATTATGTAAACATTGGGGTATGGTATTAATCATAATATTTATTTCTTATCCAAGTAATGGAGAAATGAATACAAGTCTCAAGAATCTCCTCACGGGATTCTACAATTAACCGGGAGAGATCTCTAGTGTTTCCATCATACGAAAATCCAAATGCTTGATAAACCTCCAAACGAATGTATTGGAAAGGGTATGTGTTGTCACAACCCAATAATCTCCACCTTGACATTAAAGTCCCGATACCTTTCCAGAAAAATCAAACATCACATTCCAATCCAAAACAAGTCAAACACCATCGCAAATTCTCTAACAACATTGGATGTAGGAACATGTCTACACAATTTCCTCCAATATGGACCACTCCTCCTCCACTGAATCAAAATAACAACGAACTAAATTGTTGCAACAACTATAGGTGATACTTGTGCTTCTCAGATGTTGAGGCACTCATTTCCATGCTTTTTACTTGTTTTTTCCATGTTTCCACTGCAACACCAACATGTAAAATATTTGAACATTGAATTGTAATCATCAACCTTCTTATTATATTGCACACGAGACATAGAATCCTTTAATTCCTTACTACCAAGACATAAACTTGAATAAATATTACAATGGAAACCTAAAGGGACATTTATTAGTTTCACAATTTTCATACTGAACCTCATCAGTAGCTGAAACATCCTGGCCAACTGAGCCTTTAGCCTATTGATATCAACCGTGTTTTTCTTACAACAATCATATCATCAACATAAAAACAAGATAATGAATATACCATAAACAAAATGATCATACTCACTTCTTAAGAAACTTTGGGTCACCGTGAGGAAATCACACATATTGTACTATTTCATGGTTACCTTAGGCTATACAATGATTTCATGATTTTGCAAAAACAATTCCCTTTGAGATCATGCACAACTTCTCATGGTACATGTTAGTACCTAAATTTTCTAGCCTAAAATAACCCTTTTTCAATCCTAATCCTCTTAGCATGCTCTATATTTATCAATTATTTTTATGTTATTATGAGAACAAAGTTTATTCGTTGTAGAAAAGAAACACTTTTAGTAGCGAAATCAAATGTTTCTATAAATGCCCTCAAATCTGGACATAATATTTGACCTCAAAATATGGAATCGATCTTCTTAGGTTAGTCATTATATATTTTTGTTGAAACAAATGCACAATGTATTTTCCTCCTTCAACAACTACCCC
>ML844656.1:37579-52444 GCA_009831015.1 Picea engelmannii | reverse complement strand
TGAACTCAAGAAGGTCAAATTTCTCAAGTTCTTTGGTGCCCCAGACGAAGCAGCTGCCAAGGCATGGTTGGAGAATATGGTGATGTGCTTTGCACTTCACGAATATAACTCCAACATGAAGGTCCACATAGCGGTCTTTCAACTAAAGGGGAGTGCTCTTCTATGGTGGAAGATTCTCCTACTGCAGTTCAACATGGCCATCGAAGAAGTTTCATGGAAATTGTTCAACAAACGGTTCCGAGAGAGGTACCTATCAGAAGAATTCATTGAGCATCAACTCAATGAGTTCAACGCCTTATGACAGGGTGGTCATACAGTGCCTTAGTACAAGGCCCATTTTATGGATTTTCTCCAGTATGCTCCGCATCTTAACACTAAGAAACTTAAGCTCAACATGTTCATGTTCGGCCTTAATGGCAGCATATGTGCAAAGGGTTGGATTTTGATGCCTCAAACCTTGCATGATGTCCTCCAGAAGGTCCTCATAGCATAGGAGGAGCTTAATAGCGAGGGTCAGAACATGACTCTAGCAAGACCAGCAAGGCAGGTGTCAACTGGTGCGCATCAACATCAGACACTAGCCAGACATACATCGATATATCATGGCTTCCAGAGGGGATCCACTTTCACTACACCTTGGCAACCGATGCCTCAACAGTGGACACCTTATCGGGGACCACAACATCAACAGTAGCGTTGACTTCAACAACAATAGTTTAGGCCTGTTCAGCAGAACAAACCAAGATTCCAGGTCGGTGGGCCGTCATCTTCTACTTCAGGTACCAGGACTACTAGAACAAAGAATGGGTGTTGGACATGTGGGGAGCCACACTACCAGTGTGACTGCCTAGTGGAGAGGACTAGAGAATTTGGATCAGATGGACTCACTGCTGTGGGATATTTGGGCAAGGCCCATCGGATTCATGTAGTGGTGAATAACTGCTAGGCAGAGCACCAATCAACTATGTTAAAGAGATCAGGTATCGTCGTTGACCAGAACCTTAGTATTTTGATAGATCTCAATGCTACCAAGAGTTTCATTTCGAGTGAAACACTAAAAATGATTAAGGTAAAGGCAGTCAAATAGGATGCGTTTAGCTTCATAGAGATGGCTTCGGAAGATGAACAAAAGGTTGGAGGAAAGGTTGTGGGTTGTATCCTTAACCTGGGTGATTTTTTCACTAGGTCCAACCTATACATCAAGATATTAGGATCTTATGATGTCGTGATTGATATGGACTAGTTGGAATCGCGTGAGGAAATACTTAGTTTTAAGATGAAATGGTTGAGCTTTGTCAATGACGAGGGACAGAGAGGTGTGATTGTAGGTCGGAACTAGGGAGTTTCCCTAAGGTTCATCTTTTCTTTGCAACTACAGAAGATCATGCGAAAGGGGTGCAAGGTTTACACGATCCTTGCGTTAAAGGAGAAGGGAGTGGAAGAAGGTCTAGAACACCTTCTGGTGGTGAGAGAATTTTCAAATGTCTTTCCAGAGGAGTTACCTGGGATTCCTCCAGAGAGGAAATTGGATTTTACCATAGACCTAAAACCGGAGACTGAACTAATAGTGAGAACGCCTTATCGAATGTCAACCGCAGAGTTACAGGAGTTGAGAATGAAACTGAAAGAATTATTGGACCTGGGACTGATACATCCAAGTGTGTCACCATGGGGTGCACCTGCTATTTTCATATGAAATAAGGATAGGTCATGGAGGCTGATGCAGGAGCATTGCCAACAACAAGCGAGCGTGGGGCACACACCAATGCATTTTGGGAACATGATGAATTGTTTGAAACGTTTTTTAAGTTGGATGCACCAAACTTAAATGAGATAATTAAGAAAGAGCATACTCTTTGATTGTAATAGGACCTTGAGCGTCCCACTCTCATCCGAAGGAGTAAGAGGCATTTAAATTAATGAATGTAGGTAGATAGAATTTAATTCTAGATTAGACAGTTTTAGAGTGCAAGAGGGAAAATGGATATAGACACCCTCATTGTATAGTTGTAAGATTATTATGTAAATTGAGAATAGAGCCTAGAGAAGAGAGCAAAGAGCTATAGTTGAAAACACCCATGTACAGAGATTTGAATTAATAGAAAGAGCTTTGATTCAAATTCATGGTGTCGTATTTGTTCTCTATGTATGCATGTTGAATGTTATGTTAATGGATGTTTACTTTTTGTTATACATTTTCTTTATATGCTGTGTATATGATTTCATGCTTTGTGTTTGAAGTCTGAGAGAGAGTAAGGAATGAGTTTCAATTGTTTCTCTATCTGTGCAAGAGTTCCTGCAAGGAGTGCAGTGAAGTTGTTTGTAAGGAGTGCGTTGACAAGAGTTCAGAGGTTTATCTTTGAAATCTCAGGAGGGATAACAATTGTTCTCATTCTTGTGGAAGTGAAAGTTGAGCACAGGAGCTGTGCAAGGAGTGTGTAGGCCGAGTAAAGTCTTAGAGTTTGTGAACCTTAGAAATTGTTGAAGGACTACTGCTGCAAGGAGTGCACAAAGTCAAGGAACTTCAATTCTTTGAAGTAATTGAAGGATTTGTCTCAAGGAGTGCATGTGAGAGTCTTCTTTAAGACTTGGAGTTGGAGAAAGCTCACGAAGGATAGGGTCTTCGTAGTTGTCGAAGAAAATCTCAAGAAGTTTAGTTCCTTGAAGTATTGGAAGAAGGCGTAGTGATAACATTTCGCGGGTGGACAAGTTTTGCGAAAGAACACTTTGTTCATTTCGCAAAAATCATCAAGAGGGAATTTGACAGTCGAAATTATCCATGGAGAATTCACGAGGTTCCAGAAGCTATCGGATCATGTAGAGGAGTAGGGAAGTTACAGTAAGCATTTTTCGAAGTGCAAGCTGAGGGGAGAATAGAGCTGTAGGATCTGAGCCAACAGGGGTCGTAAGATCACTTGCTTATTCGCATCTCAGGGTTTCGTGAGTTGAAGAGCTCAATGCTTAGCATCCAGATTCGTGAAGTCACGAAGTCTGAAAACTCCAAAAAGGGTCGGAAGTTCCATCGTGGGACTCGCATAGTCAACGTGTCGAAATTTTGTTGTCTCGGCATATCGGAGGATAAGAGATCGATACTTTCGTCCCGAAAGTTCCGAAGCGGCGAGTAGCGAAGTCGTGAAAGAATATAAGTCGTCCATCGGAGGAGGACAGGTGGCAGAGATCAAAGGATCCCGTGAACTTGTAGGTTCACAAGGTGAGAGCTCAATATTTGGGAGCTCCAAGTCCCAAAGTCACGAAAGGCGAATTCGTGAAGTGCCAAAGCGAAGAACGAAGGAAATAGGTGGTAGAACCTCAAGGTGGGCCCAGGAAGTAGATCGGTGGACACACGTCACCCATTTGGAGGAGTCAACACCTTGTTGACCTCTCGCGTCTCAGGGACTCGAGAGATAAGGGAATGAAAGTTCGAGCCTTCAACATGCAAAGTCGCGAGTAGCTAGAATGAGAGGAGAAAAGTCAATATCGCCTCTCGGGGGTTCGGGAAGGAAAGGTGCCAAGGTTGGAACTTTGAACTCATGAAGGCATGAGAGGCGAGAGGTGCTAGTACTTAGCCTAGCCAGTGATTGCACAAGGAGGGAACTGATGGAAGAAAGGGCTATAACCACTTCGCTATCTCGGGTATCGCGGATTTGGGGAGGAAGAGTCGGGAGCCACGACTCACAAACTTGTGATATTGCGAGTTGCCTAAAAGGCCCTGTGGATCAAAATTTTTATAGATTCCAGTGGGAATCAAAAGAGTCGATCCGGATCAAGGGCATATAGAACGATCATGTGAGTGGATCTCGGCCCGAGGGCCGATAGGCCTACACCATCTGGTATCAGAGCTTGATTCTTGTTTGTATATTTCAGGTAGGAAAAGCGAGAAGAAAATCTCAGCCATTCCGCCGAGAAGAAGGGACAGGCAAACACCCGATCTGCTAGAGGATAGGGAAATTCCAAGAAGAAGGGGTAGGCAGATGCCTGATCCAGTCATGGAGAGAGAGATACGTGACCTACGCGCCAGAATTGTGGACATAGAGACAACACAGAGGCGCACAGTCGGTGTTGGGGATCTTAGTGATTTTGAAAGTGAAAATGAAGTCGAACATGAAGGAGAGGAGGTCACAACATAAGATGCAACAAATGAATGCCTGATTAGGGTTGTTGCAAGAATGGGTGCTAAAGAAAAAATGGATATTCCAGTATATGAAGGAAACCTGGATGTTGAAGAGCTTCTAGACTGGATTAGATCTCTTTACACATATTTTGACTATGAAGATGTCGAGGAGGACAAAAAGGTCAAACATGTTGTCACAAGATTGAAAGGACATGCAACATTATGGTGGGATGAGCTACAAGCTAACAGACACTGCAAGGGCAAGCAAAAAATCAAGATTTGGGATAGGATGATCGCAAAGATGAAGGAAAAATTTATTCCCAGGGATTACCAAATTACTCTATTTCAGAGAATGCAAAATTTGAGACAGAAGTTGATGACACCGAAGGAGTACACTAAAGAATTCTACAGGATGAACATCAGGGCAGGTCATCGCGAAAGTGATGATAAAAAATTTGCTAGATATATGAATGGTATGAGATACGACATTCAGGATGAGATGAGCATGATGACCATCCTAATGGTGGAAGATGCTTATCAGATGGCTCTAAAAGCTGAAAAGAAGTTGAGCTAAAAACAAGGTCAGAGAGGCCAAGGCAGAAGTCATCCCAGAGGCAAATCAGATGCCCAGGATAGAAATCAGAAACCCAAGGAATACTGGAAGAAACCTCAGACTCAAACTGAGAGAGGTGGAAGTTCACAAAGAGGATAGTATACCGAACAGAAAGGTCAGTATGCTGATGGAACTATTCCTCGTACCAGAGGTAGAGGAAGAGGAAGAGGTGGAGTGGTGAAATGCTTCACATGTGGAAAGAATGGACACAAGTCTTATGAGTGTCCAGATAAAAAGAAAGAGGAAGGAGAGACTCACATTGTCGAAGCACAAAGATGGAATGTTGAGGCAGAAGACGTTGAAGGTGGAAGATCGTTGATGATGCGAAAGGTTCTCTTAACGCTAGAGAAGGAGGTGGAGAATCCAGTGTAAAGGAACAGTCTTTTTCGGACTGCTTACAAGACCAAGGACAGGGTATGCAAGGTCATTGTGGACAGTGGTAGCACAGATAATCTCATTTCTATAGAGATGGTAGAAAAGCTGGAGCTGGAGACGATTGATCATCCAATCCCATACAAAGTTTCATGGTTGCAAAAAGGACATCAGGTAAATGTCACTAAGTAATGTTTAGTTGAATTTAAAATAGGAGGGTATAAAGATGAAATACTCTATGATGTCATTCCCATAGATGTTTGTCATCTATTGCTGGGTAGACCATGGAAATATGACATAAACTTGATTTATGATGGGAGGAAGAACACATACACCCTAAAGAAGAATGGGAGAACTCACATGTTGCTTCCAATCAAAGATAAGGAGGTGAAACCTGAAGTGAGCAACACTGTACTTTTCATGAGTGGGAAGGAACTTCTTATAGAGATTAAGAAGAAGGAGGAACCACAATTCATTGTGGTTAGGAAGCCAAAGATTGTTTTAACCAACAAAAGGGTAGATGATTTACCAGAAGAGGTTCAAGAAATGTTGGAAGAGTTCACTGACATAGTAGTGAATGAACTACCTCGTTTGTTTCCACTAATTAGAAGGATAAGTCATCAAATTGATCTCATACCTAGAGCTAGTTTTCCAAACAAAGCAGCGTATAGATTGACACCGCGGGAGAATGAAGAGGTCAAAATACAGGTTTAGGATTTAATGGACAAAGGTTTGTTTAGAGAAAGCTTGAGTTCATGTGTTGTTCCGACAGTGCTCAGTCCGAAGAAAGACAGAGGCTAGAGGATGTGTACTGACTCGAAGGAAATCAACAAAATAACCATCAGGTACAAATTTCCATTGCCAAGGATGGATGATCTGATGGATTGCTTGAGTGGAGCCAATTTTTTTTTGAAGATTGATTTCAAAAGTGGATATCACCAAATTTGTATGAGAGAAGGTGATGAATGGAAGAAAACCTTCAAGACAAATGAAGGGTTGTATGAATAGCTTGTTATGCCATTTGTCTTAACGAACACACCAAGTACTTTTGTGAGGTTGATGAATGAAGTCCTGAAGGATTTCATCGGAAAATTTTTCATTATGTATCTTGATGACATACTGATTTTTAGTAAAACAGAGGCAGAGCATATGGAACAATTGGCTACAGTGATGAAGAGGCTACAACAAGAGAAGATGCTGATAAACATGAAGAAATCCTCACTCATGAAGACAAAGCTCATTTATTTGGGTTTTCTTATTTCTGCAGATAAGTTGAGGATGGATCCAGATAAGGTGGAGGTAATTAAGAATTGGCCATCACCAAAGAGTATATTTGAGGTGAGAAGTTTTCACGGATTGGCTAGTTTCTACTAAAAATTCATCAGGAATTTCAGTGGAATTAGTGCACCGATGATGGACACAATGAAGAAGAGACACAAATATTTTCACTGGATGGAAGAGGCTGAGAAAAGCTTCAATTTGCTGAAAAGGAAAATCATGGAACAACCAATTCTGGTGTTGTCGGATTTTAAAAAGACATTTCAAGTAAAATGTGATGCAAGTGGATTTGCAATAGGGACAGTCTTGAGACAATAAGATAGGCCGATAACATACTTCAGCGAGAAGCTGAATGAAGCCAAGATAAAATAATCCATGTATGATAAGGAATTCTATGCTATTATCCAGGCATTGAAAAAATGGAGACATTACTTAATTCCTAAGGAGTTTGTCTTGTGTAGTGATAATCATGCATTACAATTTGTGACTCAACGGGAGAAGTTGAATCAAATACATGTTAAATGGGTTGGATATATCCAAAATTTCACTTTTTTGATTAAACATATTTCTGGAACTGCTAACAAAGTTGTTGATGCTTTGAGCAGGAAATGTTTGCTATTTCAGGAGTTCAAAGTCAAAACATTGGGTTTTGATGATCTCAGGGACATGTACAGAGATGATCTAGATTTTAAAGAGGCATATGAAGAAGCTAAGAATCCAATTCTTAGTTATAGAATCCAATGGGAAGAATACATGATCCAGGAAGGATTACTATTTAAAGGTAATCAACTTTGTATTCCAAAATGCTCCATGAGGGAGAATTTGCTAAGGGAGAAACATAGTGGAGGATTGGCCAGACATTTCGCTCATGACAAGATGTTCACAAAGTTGAATGAGTCATATTTTTGGCTAGGAATGTGAGCAGACGTCAAAATATTCATGGAAAGATGTAGAATTTGTCAACATTTAAAAGGGAAGAGATAGAATGCAGGATTTTATCAACCATTACCCATACCTGACAGGCCATGGGATGCAGTCAGCATGGACTTCATATTGGGGCTGCCGAGAACAAAAAGAGGGTTTGAATTGATCTTTGTAGTGGTAGAAAGATTTTCTAAAATGGCACACTTCATACCTTGTCAGAAAACTAGTGACGCAACTCACATTGTGAATCTGTTTTTCAAAGAAGTCATTCGACTTCACAACTTACCAAGGAGCATAGTTTCGGATCGAGACACCAAGTTCGTTGGACACTTCTAGAGAACCTTATGGAAAAAGCTAGGAACAAATTTTTCATTCAGTTCATCTTATCATCCTCATATGGATGGATAGACAGAAGTTGTGAACATAAGCTTGGGAGACTTGCTGAGGAGCTTGGTGACAGAACACCACAGTCAATGGGACAATATTCTGCCATAGGAGGAATTTGCTTATAATGATTCAATAAACATAAGCACAAGGTAGATTATATTCTATATTCTTTATGGGATGCAACCAAGAGGAGTATTTGAATTGAGAGATTCATAACATAATGCAACTAGGAGTGCTAGTGCAGAGGATTTCACAGAAGCGATGAAGGAGTGATTGCAGAACTCGAGCCAAGAGTATAAGTACAGAGCAGATCAACACAAGAGACAACTTCAATTTGAGGTTGGTTATTTGAGTCTGGCACATCTGAGAAAGGAAAGATCCCAGAATGGGGCATATAACAAACTGAAGATGAAGAAGATCGGACCATGTAAGGTCTTGACGAAATTTGGGGCAAATGCTTATGAGATTGAATTACCCAATAGGATCGGAATTTCTCCGATATTCAATGTCTCAGATTTGTGCCCATACAAAGTTGAGGAAGCAGGAGTAGGTAGCAAACAACCAGATATTCAGTGGACAAAACAGATGTCAGTTGCTGAGAAGCCAGAGATGGAAAGTATACTGGACAAAAGAGTTAGCAAGAGGACTAGGAGAAAAGAATATTTTGAATACTTGGTCAAGTGGAAGGGACATACAGTTGAATATGCCAGCTGGGAAAATGAAACAGAGATCCAGAAGCATGCAAAAATCATGCGAGAGCTCATGGACAGGAGCCCATGAAAATTTTCAAGTGAGGGATTATGATGCAAGAGCATCGCCAACAACAAGCGAGCATGGGGCACACACCAATGCATTTTGGGAACATGATGATTTTTTTGAAACATTTTTTAAGTTGGATATGCCAAACTTAAATGAGATAATTAAGAAAGAGCGTACTCTTTGATTGTAATCATACCTTGAGCGTCCCACTCTCGTCTGAAGGACTAAGATGCATTTAAATTAATGAATTTAGGTAGATAGAATTTAATTCTAGATTAGACAGTTTTAGAGCACAAGAGGGAAAACAGATATAGACACCCTCATTGTATAGTTGTAATATTATTATGTCAATTGAGCATAGATCATAGAGAAGAGAGAAGAGAGTTGTAGTTGAAAACAACCATGTACAGAGATTTGAATTAATAGAAAGAGCTTCGATTCAAATTCATGGTGTCATATTTGTTCTCTATGTATGCATGTTGAATGTTATGCTCATGAATGTTTACTTTCTGTTATACATTTTCTTTATATGTTGTGTATATGATTTCATTCTTTGTGTTTGAAGTCTGAGAGAGAGTAAGGAATGAGTTTCAATTGTTTCTCTATTTGAGAAAGATTTCCTGCAAGGAGTGCAGTGAAGTTGTTCGTAAGGAGTGCATTGACAAGAGTTCAGAGGTTTATCTCTGAAAGCTCAGGAGGGATAACAATTGTTCTCATTCTCATGGAAGTGCAAGTTGAGCACAGGAGCCGTGCAAGGAGTGCACAGGCCGAGTAAAGTCTTAGAGTTTGTGAACCTGAGAAATTGTTGAAGGACTACTACTGCAGGGAGTGTGTAGAGTCGAGGAACTTCAATTTTCTGAAGTAATTGAAGGATTCGCCGCAAGGAGTGCGTGCGGGAGTCTTCTTTAAGACTCAGAGTTGGAGAAAGATCAGGAAGGATAGGGTATTTGCAGTTGTCGAAGAAAATCTCAGGAATTTTAATGCCTTGAAGTATTGGAAGAAGGAACAGTGATATCGTTTCACGGGTGGACAATTTTTGCGAAAGAACACTTTGTTCATTTCGCAGAAATCATCAAGAGGGAATTTGACAATCGAAATTCTCTATGGAGAATTCATGAGGTTCTGGAAGCCGTCAGATCATGTAGAGGAGCAGGGAAGTTACAGTAAGCATTTTTCGAAGTGCAAGCTCAGTGGAAAATAGAGCCATAGGATCTGAGCCAACAGGGGCCGCCAGATCACTCGCTTATTCGCATCTCAGGGTTTCGTGAGTTGAAGAGCTGAAGGCTTAGCATCCGGATTCATGAATTCACAAAGTTCAAGAACTCCAAAAAGGGTGGGAAGTTCCATTGTGGGACCAACATAGTCAACGTGTCAAAATTTCTCCATCTCAGCATATCAGAGGATAAGAGATCAAGACTTTCATCCTGAAAGTCTCGAAGCAGTAAGTAGCGAAGTTGTGAAATAATATAAGTCATCCATCGGAGGAGGACAGGTGGCAGAGATCAGAGGATCTCGCAAACTTGTAGGTTTGTAGGGTGAGAGCTCAATATTTGGGAGCTCCAAGTCCCAAAGTCGCGAAAGGCGAAGTCACAAAGTGCTAAAGAGAAGCACAGAGGAAACACATGGAAGGACCGCAAGGTGGGCTCTGGAAGTATATTGGAGGACACACGTCACCCATTTGGAGGAGTCAACACCCTGTTGACCTCTTGCGCCTCAGGGACTCGGGAGATAAGGGAATGAAAGTTCGAGCCTTCAAGACACGAAGTCACGAGTAGTGAGAATGAGAGGAGAAAAGTCAATATTGCCTCTCAGGGGTTCGAAAAGGAAAGGTGCCAAGTTTGGACCTTTGAACTCGCGAAGGTGCAAGAGGCGAGAAGTGCTAGCGCTTACCCTACCTGATGGTCGCGCAAGGAGGGTGTTGATGGAAGAAAGGGCTATAACCACTTGGAGATCTCAGGTATCGCGGATTTGGGGAGGAAGAGTCAGGAGCCACAACTCGCAAACTCGTGAGATTGCGAGTTTCTGAAAAGGACCTGTGGATCAAAAATTTTGCAGATTCCAGTGGGAATCAAAAGATCCGATCTAGCTCAAGGGAATATAGAACGATCCTGTGAGTGGGTCTCAACCCAGGGGCTGATAGGTCTGCACCAAAGGCTCTGCACTGACTACCATTATTTGAAAAAGGAAATGATCAAGAATGAATATTCGTTGCCAAGGATTGATGACTCATTCGATCAAATGAAGGGTGCGACAATGTTCTCAAAGATTGACTTGTGATCAAAATACCACCAGTTACGGATTAAGGAGGATGACGTCCCTAAGAACACATTTAAGAAAAGGTTTGGACATTACGAGTTTATTGTTTTACCATTTGGATTGACAAACGCCCCAGGGGTATTTATGAGTTTGATGAACGGGGTGTTTCGCGAGTACTTTGACAAGTTCGTCCAAGTATTCATTAACGATATTTTTATTTACTCTCGGACAACGGAGGAGCGTGAAGAGCACTTACGCTTGGTACTACAGTGTTTGCGAGAGAAAAAATTGTATGGGAAGTTGTCCAAATGCTCCTTTTATTAATTGGAGATTCACTACTTTGGGCATGTCATCTTCAGCAAAGGTATCACCGTGGATCCAACAAAGGTCGAGGCTATTATGGAATGGTCTGTTCCGACGAATGTCCCAAAGTGCGTAGCTTCATGGGTTTAGCAGGATACTATCAAAGATTCATCGAGGTATTTTTGAAGATAGAAAATATGATCACAAAATTGCAAAAGAAAAACAAGAAGTTTTTTTGGACTGAGAAATGCGCAGAAGCATTTTGGAGGCTCAAGGATCTGTTGACAACAACACCGATACTAAAGGTCCCTGACATGGATGTGGACTTCTTGGTATGCACTAATTCATCCAAGGAAGGCTTAGGCGAAGTCTTGACGCATGATGGACAAGTGATCGGTTAAATCTTGAGGAAACTTAGAAGGCATGAGGAGAAATATGCAACGCACGATTTGGAGTTATTGGCCATCGTATATTCCTTGAAGGTTTGGAGACACCTCCTTGTTGGACAAAAATTTGAAATAAAGACTCACCACTGTGGACTACAACACATCTTTACGCAAAGATACCTAAATGCGTGACAACGACGTTGGTCATAATTTCTTAGAGAGTACGACTTCAAGATTACTTACATAAAAGGAATAGTGAACTAAGTGGTATATGAATTGAGTCAGAGACAACACATATTTTCGGTGTTTCCTCTTCAGACGAATCTACATGAAACGATGCTAAGTTTACAATGTGATGATGATGGGTACAAAGGGGTCGAGGGTTTTATCAGACAAAACATAATGATGGTACCAAGGTTTGAAGGATTTTCGTTTGATGATGATGGTTTATTGAGGTTTAAAAATCGGATTTACATACCACCGAATGACGAGTTGAGGAGCTTGATCCTAATCAAGGCTCATATAGGAGTTTACATGGCTCACCCGGGAGTCATGAAGATGAGGGCATACCTTAAAACCTTAATCTTCTAGAAGGGAATGAAGGCAAACATAGTCAACTATGTGGCCAGATGTCTGGAATGTCAGCGGGTGAAGGTTGAACATAGACACCCAACAGGATTATTACAGCCACAAAATATTCCAGAATCGAAATGGGAGGTTATTTCAATGGACTTTATTGTTGGATTGTCACTGACGGCAAGGCAAGATGACTTCTTTTTCATAGTAGTATACACTATGATGAAGAGTGCTCACTTTATTCCTGTGCGTACGACGTATCAGGCACCAGAAATAGCTAGAGTTTTCATCAGTGAGATTGTGAGGCTACATGGCATGCCTAAGAAGATTATATCCAATCATGGATTGGTCTTTACTGGACGATTTTGGATGAGTTTCCAAGATGCCTAGGGAACCCAACTTAACTTCAGTACGACGTATCACCTAGATACTGATGGGCATACTGAATGAATGAACCATACCTTGGATGACATGTTGTGCATGTACGTGATGGAACAAAAAAAACATTAGGAATAATTCTTGCCACTAGTGGAGTTCACTTATAAAAACAGTTACAAAAGAACCATTAAGATGGCACCTTTCAAGTTTCTTTACGGTCAACCATTTCAAATGCCTTTGAGTTGGGATCAACTTGAGGATAAGGTCCTGGTGGGACCAGAAGTGATCCAAGAAATGGAAGAGCAAATGAAAACAATAATACAAATGATTAAATAAGCGCAGGATTGACAGAGGAGTTATACCGATCCACATAGTGTCGACCGTAGTTACGAGGTTGGCGATCATGTCTTCTTGCAGGTTAAACCACATAAGAGTTCGATCAAGTTTGGAAAGGGAGCTAAACTCTCTCCTAGGTTCATGGAACCTTTCGATATTGTGGAGAGAAAGGGGCCCATGGCGTATCGACTAGCCTTGCCTGATTCCTTGAGGTGTATGCACGATGTTTTTCACTTATCTGTTTTGAGACATTATATTAGTGATCATACACATGTTATTGACATGAGTTCTTTGCAGGTGTTAGAAGAAGGAGCGCTCACAGTTGAGCCAATCTACATCCTGGATCATCGCGTTCGACAACTAAAATGTCAGACAGTGGATCAGGTCAAGGTCCAGTGGGTCAATTATAGTCCGCACTCGATGACCTGGGAGGATGCATATGATATGCATCAGTAGTTTCCATTTTTGTTTGATAGATAGAATTATGATACTATGATACACTTTATTTTATCCTTTATGATGCGAAACTTCGGGAAAAAATTTAGACCAAGAGTGGGTGTATGTAACATCCCACTCTTGCACACTGAGCAAACTTATTCTTTGAGGACACTTGCTCACAAGTGATCCAGATTATTATGCTATTAAAGCATTGATTTGATTATGAGGCGTTATGGGTTGATGACATGTTGTTTTACTGCATTGTCGTAGACATGTGCTATTGATTTGGTTTTACTGAGTTTGAAGAATTTTGGACCCCAAGGATGCAGAGGCATCGACGGAACCCCTTGGACTTTGGATCGAGTCAGGGAGTGAACCATTGGGGTTTGATTGTTTTATATATGTTATTAGTGCATCTGGTTAGATGATATGATTATGGATATATTGCTGACATGATTCATTGATGATGCAAGATGATGATAGCTTTCCGACTAGACTCACATGTGGAGTAGAGGGGTTACTCAAGACTACCATAGATGTTGAGGGAGAGGTGTGGATAATAGCCATGCCACAACCTACTAGCACTCTTGTTGTGGCTCGAACAGTAGGTTAACAATTACCTAGTTCGAGAGGACCATGATGTCATGAGGGTAGACTATGACAGTCCCTCACGATGATTCTAAAGGGTGCGCAATAAGACAAGGGACGTATTCCTTAGAGTCCCTTAGTCTCCCACAATTTCACTTGGCGGAGTATTGACTCTAGGGATTTTTTATGTCTACCAAGTCAGTCAAGAGGAAAGTGGCACCCTTGGAGCACATGGTGCAACATGAAGGGCATGTCGCGCAAGGGAAATAAAAGAGGCGATTCGCACCCTTGGACCAAGTGGTGCATCTTTAAGGGCACGTCGTGCAAGGGAAACAAATGAGGCCAGTGGCACACTTGAAGTATGTAGTGCATCCTAAAGGGCACGTCACGCAAGGGAAACAGATGAGGCGAGTGGCACCCTTGGAGCACCTAGTGCATCCTGAAGGGCACGTCGCATTGTTAATGATAAATTGTGACATCCTCCTTGTTACGACAACAACTCTTTAACAGGTGCAATTTTTTTTTTTTTTTTGTTTAAGGTGTGTGAGCGCGTGTAAAAAGGAACAGACACACTTGACTCTAGTTCACCACCCGATGACTAACAAGACACAACCACGATGATCACAATAAGAAGACATAAGGTGCACAACAAGTAACTGCAAGCATTAAATGACCATAGACATAAGGCGCACGACAAGTAACTACAAGCATTAAACGACATACTGTGTTATGTACAGTACGAACATAGATGGAAGAATCCATAGTAGTAGATTTTACTATTTCTGCACAGGAAAGTAGGGCGTTTAATCTTAGTTCTATGCTCCGGAGAAAGAGAATGTCAGATAGGCTCCTGGCTGACTGCTCAGGCAGAAACTAGTAATCTCTGTTAGGAGGTCGCAGTGGTGGGAACTCTACCTTTAAAGAGCCCGAGACTACTGATACAACCTTAGAGGTGTGTCGCAAGAGTGGAAACCCTACCTTTAAAGGGCCCGAGACTCTTGATACGACACTGGATTACTTACACAAAAATAATCACACACACAAACTTATATACAGAGCCACTAGCTTTATCAAATCGAAGAGTTTGATATCATACAACTGTGAGTTTGGACAATTCCAATTTTAGTACTAACCCTGAAATTAATTAACAATCTCAATAC
>ML844656.1:23750-36830 GCA_009831015.1 Picea engelmannii | reverse complement strand
AACCATGCTAATTTAAACTAATTTAACAATGCTATATTGAATACACAGTCTACACATAATTATCATTTCTGAAATTAAAGTTTGCATGTAGAGTTGAATAACATATTAGACAACGTCTGGATTAAACAATGCCAAGTTAAACTGACAGAAATAAATCTACATTGACATGATTAAATTTAAAACTGACAGAATCATTTCAAAGTTGCCAATAGTTAATTAGAGATGGGAACACAGTCAACTGAATAAAAATAAATTGAAAGGAATAGCATCCTAGACTCGCTCAGCCACGAAGTTTGCTGAGCGTAAGTGGTCAGGCACAAAGGGAGGGGTGAAGCATGCGTCTAAGCGCTCCCATACCCGCAAATGATAAAATGATTCAGAGTTAAGATTGGCAACTGACAACAAATTAGAGACTAATATAGAAAAATTAAAAATATTTATGAAGCAAATAATCGCTAAAGGAAATCCCCATATATATAAATCGTGATGCTCTAATATGAGCGAAGTCAAGCAACAAAATATTCCACTTTCCATGCACCTAGTCCGTGACATAATAATTCACCACTGGCTATTCCAAACCAAATTGAAACTGGAAATAAGTGAGTAACTCGCTAAACAAGTTTCGCTGCTAAAATTAACCACTGCCAATGTACAGTCTCTGTTAATACATCATTCCATAGATATACCCACTTCCATAAACGCTACTGCGTGGAATCATAAATGGTGATTAAATAAAACTGCAAGGGTCAACACGCCCCCAATGCCTTTCAAGTGGTAATTTCGTAGAGAGTACACAACAGGATGAAAGAAACAAAGAGAGAGAGAGGGATCATGCGCTGGGTGAGCCTGATCTCTCTCAGAAGGTGGACTGAAAGGAAGTGCGCCCTAGGAGAGCCTATTCTCAGTCCAATCATGCTGATGGAGGGGAATTTTTTTTAAAACAATAGGTCAAAATAATGTGCCCGAGGCACTCAAACAACCAAACATTGAATTCAATGTAAATCCACAAGCTCACACATCATACACGACGAAGCCTCAAGTTACAAAGGAGGAAATCTGATACACCCTCTAGGTACAATTGCCACTCTCATCAACTAAAGAGGGATGGTGTCGAGGAAAAGAAAACGCAGCTGTCAGTGGTCAAGGAACCACAAGACACACAAATTCAAAGGATCTGGTCAAGAAACGCAAAGGTACAAAAAATTCTTAGAACGAATTCTTATATCTAAATTTACCAAACAAAAATGCCCACAGTGATATACAAAATGCCCACAGTAATAGAAAACACCCATAGTAATATAAAAATGCCCACATCAATATAAAAACGCCCACAAAAGTTTATAAACGCCGACAACAATGTAAAAATGTAGACAACAAACGCAAGGCACAACAGGAGATCGCACAGATCCAAGGAAGGTCGACAATGCCGAGATCATAAAATTCTTTTATCTAAAACCAACATGCAACAACAGAGTAAGAAGAAATATTTTTATAACTGTCACACAATTACAATCGCCGAAGAGCAAGGCAACAAAACCAATTAATCCAACAAGAACCCAAGCAGAATGAAGTTAAGTATTTTTCATCTCACAATGCCAATACAAAAATGCTGATAACAATAAGAGAGGGCTAAGGTCCTAATACCTTCTATCATACAAATGAAAAACATACCGTTGCCTTAACTCCCGCCTCGAATGATGACTGTGCGCTCCGTGTCGCTCCTGCTCCGTGCCACTCCCGCTTGCCAGCCATAGAGACTACACCGGTACCTCACAACCAATCGCTAGGGGTACTCTACTTCCCCCTTAGCCCCTCGAGCCGCAAATTGGCCACACACAATCCATATGGTCCGTCTAGCTTCCCAGCTCGCCTAACAAGGCCGAGCTACCACTCCTATCCAAGCTGGAAAATCCCAACTCTCCACAAGTAATCAGTCAAGTCACAATTCCGGCAGCGTAACGTTACGCTAACAACCGATCCCCTTTCTTCCTCATCTTCCCTTTCTTTTATAGAGTTTTTAGAACCTCCCACTTTCCCTAAATCACATTTTAATTAAATTTTAATAAAAATATTCTAAATATTCTCCTTCGCACAAGTGTCGTCCATCCCCCTCTTTTCTCCAATAATTATTTTCTTTAAATCATTATTTGACTCATTTTCCTCACCCACCTAGAGTTACTCCTAAAAATCCTCCTAGTGTTCCTAGATCCCCTTACATGTTTTAAATACTTTCCCTGAAATGAAGTTGCTAATTTTAGTTCATTTTAGAAGGTTGTTAATTGCAGATTCCTTACTATGTTGACCTCGTTTTTTTTTTACCATAAGTTCCCATCTTTCCTTTATTATGTTTCCTCCATTTACTTAGTTTCCAAATTCTTATTATCCCTTCTTTCCCCTTTTTATTAAACCCAAAAAGGCAGTTGCACTATTAAATCTTTCCCTTTTATTATTTATTTAATATCTTTTGTACTTTCACAAGTTAAGAAATAATTTCTTCTTTGCAAATTTTTAAATCCCTTAGTTTAATTAAATTCTTAATCTCTTCATTTACCCCAAGACTTTTATGAAGACTAAACTATCACTTAAGTGGGTTTTTGTTTAAATTTTTAATTTTATTCTAGGGTCTTTTTCTTAAGGTTAGACTAAATTGTTACCCTAAAAAGTTTTAGACTTAGGAATTAGATTCTAAACTGGGCGACACTTGGTTAGGGAAGTTGTTTAAGGATTTCTTAAGGCGTTAATGTCTTAGGGCCATCTAGGTTTGTTTCTTCATATCATCAACGCAACGTGCCCTTTAGGATGCACCACGTACTCCAAGGGTGCCACTCGCCTCGGTTGTTTCTTTTGTGCGACGTGCCCTTCAGGATGCATCACATGCTCCAAGGGTGCCACTCGCTAACTTGTGTTTCTTTCGCTTGACGTGCCCTTCAGGATGCACCACGTGCTCCAAGGGTGCCACTCGCCAACTTGACTAATTGGTAGACATCTATAACCCCTGGAGTCAACACTATGCCAGGTGAACTTGTGGGAGACTAAGGGCTCTAAGGAATAAGGCCCCCGCCTTATTGCACACCCCTTAGAATCATCGTGAGCAACTGTCGCAGTCTTCCCTCACAACATCGTGGATCCTCTCAAACTAGGTAATTGTTAACCTACAGTTCGAGCCACAGCGGGAGTGCTAGTAGGTTGTGGCAGGGCTGCTGTCCACACCTCTCCCTCAACCTCTCTAGAAATCGTGTGTGGCCCCTTTACTCCATATGTGAGTCTGGTCGGCAAGCTATCGTCAGCCTGCATCATCAACAATCATGTCAGAACATGTCAACATCATATCATCAAATCAATGAAATATCACAGTAAATAAATCAACCCAAATAGCCCACTCCCTGACTCAATCTGGAGTCCAAGGGGTTCCATCGATGCCTCTACATCCTCAAGGTCCAAAACCCTGCACACTCAATAGAACTGAGTCAATAGCACATGTCTACGTCAAAGCAGTAAAACATCATGTCATCTATCATAACGCATCATAATCAAGGATAAATGTTTTAACATCATAAAAGTCCAGATCACTTGTGAGCAAGTGTCCTCAAAGAATACGTTTTCTCAGTGCGCCAGAGCAGGATGTTACATAAATGAATGAACCCATATGGCCTTAGGACCAATAACATGATAAGAAATTTTTAAAACAATTTCCCTAATAAAATGTCGCCCAACACGAAAATTAAAGTCAATGTCTAGGACTGTTACATGGAGTTTGTTCTTTACTGACACCACCATTTTGTTACCACAATTTTAATACACATATTAAATTACCACGATTTTACTCTCACGGGATTTGATTCTTTACTGTTTAAATGTCCACGATTTTGCCTTTCAATGAGGTTGATATTATTGTTTTAAATTCCCACTATTTTTTCTTTTAAAATGAGACTGAGCTTGTTGTAAATGCCCACGAATCGACTTTAAAGATCTTGTCTGAGTTGGCTGAATTAACCCACGATTTTTTCCTTCTTAATAGCATGGCAATTTAATCAACTGTCAAGTTTGCGTGTTGCCTTGTGTTACTAGGTGTTCGGCCTTTAGTTAACTGCAGTTAGTTTTTTCTTTATTATTTTATTTGGAATGCATTTCGTTACTTAATTCTAGCTCGATCGCTCCTTTATTAATTACTAGTTGCATATTCATTTAATGATGGCATAAAGTCTCTGCAATTTGCCATCTAAGGCTGGTGCGTGTACCCAATTTTCTAGCTAACTTCTTGCTCCTTTAATAGCAACTCCTAGCTGCAAGGTCGGAAGGGATGATGTGTTCTACACAATAGTTTTTAGTTTTTTTTTGAACGACTTCTCCCTTGACAGCCTTGGTTGGTACAGTATTCAATTTGAGTAGACAACCCTTAATTTAATTTAGGCCAAATTTGTGATTAGTTGGAAATTTGATTAAACATCCTTGAATTGAGAACAACGGTCTTTAATTTGTATTACAACCTTTCGTTTGAATAGATAACCTTGATTTATTAGATAACTTCACTTCCTTCTTAGACAGTTCTTAAGTTAATTAAACTTATACTTGTCAATTCAGTCTTAGTAATGATTAAAGAATACTTACCGATGGATTTGTAATTGATGTTATTTACATTGAAATTATTGACTAAAGTGTAGTGACGGATTTCCAGACTGATCCGTAATTGATGTTATTCTGATGATAACTTAATGACTAATCTATAATTATACATGCTAGTTAGACAATAATTGTTGTTAATTAGATAGTAATTGTAGTTATGGTTTAGTATTGGTTATTTTAGATTTGTCAATGAGTTGTTAACGATGGACAATGGTAATTAGACTTGCTAAATTGGTTAAACTTAATGTCATTTGGTTGTAAATTAATGGCTAATTAATAATTTAGACATGCGAGATAGATTTTACTTAATGTTATTTAGATGGAAATTTTTGACGAGTTTAGACTTGATGAGCGATTGGGGTGTTGGCAAAGTTGCGTATCAGTTGCATTTCTTTCTAGAGTATCATCGCCCAAATTCTTGTTGATCAAATGCTTGGGTGTGGGTGTAGTCTTGTGTCAGATATTTTGGTCTCCTAGTGTGTGGGTTGGTGTTGAGTCTTGGTCCTTTTAGATTAGGTTTGCACCAGGGTTATTGTCACACCTCTCATCTGGGAATGGCATGGTTCCTGATGAGGGGATCATGGCGTGCCCTATAAGTTAGCAGTGAATGACATCTTGGTCGGAGTCGGTGCCTTCCATGTGAGTGTGGCTAAGCATCGTATGTTGACTTGGACGCATGGGTTGAAGCCTTCATGCATTGGTTCACGTGCCTTGAGGTTCTCATCTTGTTTGTCTAGGCCTTTGTGTCGGGATGTGGATGTTGTCCCTTAGCTTGTAGGTGTGGTCATGTTTATGGCAAGCGAGTAGTAGTTCCTTCATGTTATTCTGTGCATTCTTTGCCTAATCGTCCTTGTGCCTCTACATGGTGTCATAGTTTCCTGTTGCTTGTGTTATGTGATTTTGTTCGTCATCTGTGGTGTGGTCAAACTATTGTAATTGTTGCCTTCTTTCCCTAAAATAACATAAAATTGCACTTCTGCTTCGCTTGCAGTCGTAACGAAGGGGTCGTTACATAAGAATGACAGTAGGGTTTTAATAAGTCTTTACATGTAGTAGCTAGAAACCTCTACAAGGAAACTCCTGTAGATGAACAGTTGACCACCCAGAACCAACATTTCTTCCTAAAGAGTAGCCTTGTTCACAACAAAGGGCCCATCATTAGCTTAAAGTATCCAAAAGGGTCTATATTACCAGAAGAATATTTACATAAGAAAAATATAAATAGAATTCTCCAATGTGTAATTATTTGTGACCATTACAAGAAAACTATGTAAGGGTTCAAACGAAAAAAATAAAAATAGAGAAAGGTATGATAGAGAGAAAACTACAACTGATCTATAAATAGAAATAAGAAACCAAATGAAACCCATGCAAGAATTAATAAACCCTTCAACCGAGGATATCAAATAAACACCATTGATATATTCAATAATGGAATTTATATAACATTAAACATGACTTCATTAAAACAAGAAATAATGCCAGAAATATCTAGCGTGGTTACACCCAGGCTCCTATTTACTGAGTAAATCCAGAATGAAAACCCAAATAAAGATAGAGAGAGCATAGAGGTTGGCATAGATAATAACACTTAATCCAAAAAAAGAAGAAGGAAGGAAGCTTGAAAACTGAAAGATGAAACCCTAGAGTATTTCTAACTCAAACCAGTAGGAATCCTCATCTTTCGTTGGAATATTACCAAAACAAAGGATCAAATCACTGGAAACTACGCAGGATGGTAGGGACATTACCTCCCCAACTCTTGTCCCAAGATGTTTACACCTAGCGCACGTGAGGGTTTCCACGAGAGGATATGGACATGCATTTTAATAAGAGAAAAGACACGTTAATCATGGTATTAACAACCTCCAATCACTCTATTATCAAATGTCAAAATATCATTAACTATGACCATGTCAAACATGATTACGATGTGACCATCATACATTGCCTGTTGAACCATTCAACCTACTCTTTGATTGAGGGGATCAAGTAAACCTTTTTCTAACTTACCTATGATATGATTGAGGGGTCGGGGTAAACCCTTTAATTATCTTACATAGAAACCTTGGTAAAACTAATCCTCCTATCGACTACTTTACCTTAGCAATTCAAGTGGAAGGTCTGCCAACTTAGGCTCTAGGTAAAACAACATTCCTGTAATGACCCTGCTTAAATAGGTGTACATGATTATTAATTATAATTAATTTAATAATATAATTGTCCTAAAAGATTAGCTAAACCATAATTATTTATTAAAATAACATTAACTAATTAATTATTATTAATTAGTTATTCATGATTGTCAATGATTAATTTAAGTATTAATTAATTCATTAATAAATAAGGTAAAGAAATAAAAGGAGGATAATAAACTATATTGATAAATTAAGTTACGTATCCAACAAGGGATAACATATTAAATATATGAGGATAAAATAATAGAGGGATAAGGGGCATTAATGGCGGGAGGATAAGAAGGTAATAAATGGGTTAGGTAGGGAGTAAAGGAGGAGGAAAGTCGGTGAAGGAGGAATAAGGAAGGGAAGGAGGTTGACGGGAGGTTATTCTACGGGAGGTTGGGGGATGGATTTTGGGAGCTTGGCGATTTGCAGAGAGAGGTGAAATTTTGGGAGTGGGATTGTATTAGTGCACCGAGGTTCCTGGGGGTTTTGGGCACGGGGGCCAGGATATCCGTTGATATCCTGGAGCTAGGGAGTTACCTAGTTGGTAGGGAGGAACTAGGTGTTGGGCAGTTTTTTACGGTGCAACAGCGGTCAAGAAGGCATTTGGACAATGGATGGCTATTAACATCAGGTTCAGGTATTTCAAATTATGCATTGTTTTAATCTATTATAAAATTTTATTGTTATTGAAAAATTTGTAGGCGAATGTGCTAAATTATAGAAATTTCTTGAATTTTACGGTTATGTTGTAAATTAAATGGTTGTTTATTTAATTCGTCTCCTACATATGGTATCAGAGCGCCTCGTTCACAATCTGGAGCCTTAAGGGCCAAATTCCCCTCTGCCTAACCTGCAAACCAAAAACACTATTATTTTGATTATATGTAAACAAAAATAAATATAAAGGAAATACGAATAAAGAATGTAAAAAAAATAAAAAATTACCAAAGTAAAACATACAACCAGGGTTGTACAATTACTTGACCCCAATTAGATGTTCTTTGAATTTTACTCAATATCAAAGTAATTACAACTTGCTAAAATGAAACGGAGCTCTGTAGTGTGGATGGCAACATATAAACCATAGAAGATACGCTGAGTAATTGTTAACTAGATTAGAGTTTTATTTAGAGGTCAACTGTGCAAAAGAAGAAATAGAATGATTGGACAGTGTGCATTTCTCAATTAGTTCCCTTTCTCTAATTATGACTTTTCTACCATGTTTTTGCTGTTGTAAATTAAAGAATCAAATGCAAGCATATGGTATACATGGAGTACGTGGACAAACCTAGAAATGGAACATGTAAACTATATTATTCTGCAGAACTTTTCATTCGTGGCTAGCCCTAGGTTGCCATCGGAATTCCCTCTCTAATCCTCCCTCTTACATCATTCAAGAGTAAATCATTCAAGTTCACAACACTCGTATGCATAATTCGATTAAGCTAGGAAAGATTAATAAGGAGTCTGTAGTCTCAATGTAGTAGACGAAACTGCAAATCTGGCAAACCTAGAATCTCTCTACGACTCTCTTATTACAAAATAGAAAACGAGACTTAACCAAAATCCACGCAAAAAGTGTTAATCAAGCACAACTAAATATACAAGCATGTAAAGTCAACACAACAACTGATGTGATAATTTGCAAAATAGCCAAATCCAACTGTTTATATCCATCATACACCCATACTCTAACAGTAACGAATACAAGTTAATCAAAAGACAGTCCAAAAATCTTAAATCTAGGGTAACCCAACAAGTAAATCTATGTTTCCAGCACAACCCCATCCATCTGTGAAATATGGCATGGCCCGATACAAGAATATGCATAATTCTGTGGTTTTTCTCTTTCACGTTTTACTTAGATAAGTTCAAATCAAAGTTTCAGGCATTCAATCTTGTAGATAAACTCACAAAAACAAACCATCAAAAGGTCGAAATTGGAAGGATCTAAGATTTTTACCTTTTAGAAGAAATTTTCACTTCAGGAACCTCTAATTCAACTTGAATATCGAAATTCATCTTGATCTATTAATAAATGATACTTTTCTTGGATCCTAATGTCTAATTACCAATGCCCCTTCTTGGATGAGAGCTCCAAAATTAACTCCCAATGAACTCTTTGTAATCTTGAAGAATGATGCCAGTAAAGTTCGAATGAGCTTGATAATCGACTCAACATCATTACTTCCCCTCAGATAAGAGATTCCACACAATTCCTAGCTATCCTACAAAACAACTGCTAAACAAGACCATTGATCCAGAACTGAGTGTTTGTTTCAATCACTTCAACACTACCGCTGAAGAAATTACCTTTGAGCTTCATGCTTGAGATTCAGCCAGCCATTGACCCAACTCCTTTGTATGTATAGCTACTACCCCACGTCATCCCTAGTGGTCATTTCCAGGAGATGGATTATGACATTGCTTTGTGCATACACAAGTTAGTCTTCCCTGAATAAATGTTTCTGACAGCGTCAAGGTTTTAATATTATGAAGCACGAGATTCTTATATCTGAAAAGACCCACTAAGGTCTTCTTCACTTTATTTTGATTTGTCACCGGTGATCACCATGTTGAAAAGATGGTACGATGACAAGGACCACTGTGAGCAAGATTCTGACGAGAAACAAACTACGATAAATGAACTCAGGGATGATATTAGGCCCCTGTCTGGCCATAGTTTGTTGTTTTGTTCAGATGCGTGCCTGAGACGGTATTTGTAAGCTCGAAATTGGAATATCCAGAAATACAAAAAAAAAGCGACTTAAAAACAGAAATCTAGCTTCCTACTTTTTTCAACCATTTTATGTTACAGGTATTATGAGACACGAAAACTATTATCAAAGTAAGATCAGGTACTTACATTAATGGCCCCACAACTTTGAGCATTTCTAGTTGTACATATGAGCAATATATCTCTCCATTTGTATCATTGTCCTGAGCTTGCTGGGAACCCATGGCAGCTTCCACCATTGGAAGAGAAAAAAAAATTTCCTCCTCATCTTCTACTTCATCTGTGAATGTACAATTCCCTTCCTTATTTTCACATGAACCTCACATGAAAAACACAAAGCTTGAGGAACAGTTCCGGATCCTCATCGACTCCTTTCTTTCCTGCACAGAAAACTTATATAGAAAGGAATGGACTGGGTGTCCAAACAAACTCAGACCGAAACTGAAGGTTGGTTGATTCTCCACCAATCGAATAACCCAACTTTAGTGACAATAAAACTATAGATATCTCCACACAAAGAACCCTTGAATCACCAACCAGTCCCCTCCATGCACAAAGCCACAACTAAACCAACACCAGCGCCAAGAGTTGAGGAAAGAGGCGAGAGGCGGCAAGGGAAGGATACGTAGGGGCGAAGAGACAGGTGTTTGGTACCGAGAGCTGGAGGCCAGGCACGTGGGACTCATGCCAAAAGCCCAAACTTAAAGGCTTCCAGATAATGCCTCGTTTTTTTTTAATAATTAAATTTTCATTTTGAATAATTAAATTTTCATTTTTTTTTTTTTTTTATTATTTTGATTAAATTTTAGTTTTATAATTTAAATTTACACTAACGTATTTACTTAAAAAAAAAATATTTTATTTAAATTTTAATTTAAATTAAGTTAAATTAATTAAATTAAATTAAGTTAAAATTAATTAAATAAAAATTAAATTAATTAAATTAAATTAATTAAATTAAATTAATTAAATTAAATTAAATTAAATTAATTGAGTATTTTGATTTTTTTTATATAAGTAAAACAAAAGAAAACATTTATGGAGTCTCCGAGGATCGAACCCCAGACCTCCCCACCGGTCAAGTATTTACAAAATCCGCCTTGCCAACGCACCAAACGATGTGACTTTTACAAATAATTTCACATATAAATACTCTAATTGTCCTACCCAAGACCACCCACCAAGCGAAGCGTCTTAAGAAGAACACTAACGCTAAAAGGTACATAGCATTGGTGAGCGCTGAAATGTGGCTGGCAGTTGGGGATAATTATTTAGATGCCTCCGTTTTATCTTATTTAATCATTAAACATGGTAATTATATAACCTTACAACAATTTTTTTTTATGTTATTAGGTAAATGTTAAAAAGTAAACATGTTAACGGATGCTGTGATAAATGCAAGAAAGTTATGAACGATAAATGTGACCCATTGATTTTGGAGGACGACTAATAATATGCCAACATCTTCAATGCGTAGCCATCAAATAAGGGTTTAAGGTTAAGTAAGATTAAAATATCATTGATTGTGCCCATTGTCAATAGGTGTATGCCTTTCAGCGTAAATTAATAAACATAACGTCTGAAGTTACTTTAATCAAGTTGTAAGCGAAAAGTTAAGAGGGCTTAGACTAGGACAAGCAGGAAGGAAGCGACATATGCACTAGGAAATGGGGAGTATGGCACAAGGCTAGCATAGCTACAGGGCAAGGGAACCAATAGTTCTTTTTGAAGGGGCGAAGAAATCAAGCTTAGACGCTTAACCATAACCCTAACCTAGCCAATCCTCTAATGGAGTAATGTCTGTTTACAAACAAGTAAAGAAAACTTACGGCTAACCCTATTTCTAGTTCGAGTATCACCAATTTGAAACATCCTGGAACTCACCCTGACAACATTGGTGGATGCAGGTCAAAGCATACAGGATGGTCAGGACTCGAGGAAATCGAGGCAGGGGAGCATCATCGCAAGCACCGCCAACTCCGCCAGTGCCACCACCACCATCGCCCGAACTAGCCCTCATACTACGCTCATTAGAAGCCATGAACGAGACTTTAATGGGGCGACAACCAACATGGACTGAAGTGGAACCCCCACCGTCTGGAACGGGTAATCAAGAAGCGTCAAGGGTTTCAGGGGGAGGACCTCCACCTGAAGACATCATGCGGGAATTGCAGAAGATCAAACTTCTGGAGTTTTCCAAGGGTCGCGCCAGTGAATGCGCAAAAGCATGGTCGGAAGGCATGAAAAGGTGTTTTTCCTTAAGAGACTATGCATCCAATTCAAAGGCAAAGATTGCCATTTTTCAGTTAAGAGACAACGCTTTGAACTGGTGGGGCAACCTGGAAAGACAACTGCACCTTACCCTAGACACAGTATCTTGGGAACTTTTCGAGGAGAGGTTCAGGAGGAAATATCTACCAGCATACTACGAGGAACAACAGGTAGGGGCATTTCATGCCTTAGTACAGGGAAACATAACTGTAGAAGAATATGAGATCAGGTTTATGGAACTGGTCAAATATGTGTGGTATATGGATAACGACCAAGGACAGGTAGAGCGCTTCATCTATGGATTGAACCCTAGGATAAGAGCTATGGTACGGATGTGGAAACCGTCTTCAGTGGTGGAGGTGGTGGAAAATGCGCGTTATGTAGAAGAACATTTGAAATTGACCGGGGGTACAAGACCAACATTTCTGCATCGCCCGGGGTTCGTAGGAAAGGCCCCGAGGACATTTCCTAGGGGAGGGGGCTCAAGGCAACCACCATATGGTAACAGAGTCGTGCCAAGGACAGTAGCTGCAGGGATTTCAATGGCAGCAAGTGCAACATCTCGTTCATCACCAACAGTGCAGAAAGGTCCACGACCATCGCAGGGAACAACTAGTAGGGGCAGGGGTTTTAGGGGAAGGAACTCATTTCAGAGACAGTCACATAACAGTGCACAGGTTCAATCTCGCGTTACCTGTTAGAGGTGTGAAGGACCCCATTACCAGTGCGACTACCCAGAGTTACAATTAGTGTTCGTACATAGAGAAGGAAAGGCACCGATGGGGAGAGCAAGTAGCAACCACCAGATTTACGCAGCGGTTAATAACCGCCAGGCCGAACATCAATCCATGGTGGTGGAGTCGTCAGGTACGCTAAATCATATCAATTTTAAGATTTTGTTTGATTCTGGTGCGAAAAATAGCTTCATTTCACCATATGCATTAGAAAAGAGTGGGTTGGAAACCTACGAGCATGATGACTTTAAACAAGTCGAGATGGCTTCGGGGGAAAAACAAGCGGTAGGACCTAGTGTTGATAATTGTATAGTAGATCCGGGAGTGTGTACTACCAGGTTGAAAGTATACATCACTTCTCTCGGGGCATATGACCTAATCATTGCAATGGATTGGTTAGCAGCTCATCGAGCTTTGGTAGATTGTTTCGCAAAGAGGGTGCTTTGTGTCAATGATGAAGGAAGACCAATAGAGATCCAGGGTGTACAGAGAAAAGTGTCGCTACGCTTTATATCAACTATGAAGGTTA
>ML844656.1:0-14866 GCA_009831015.1 Picea engelmannii | reverse complement strand
GTATTGAGATTGTTAATTAATTTCAGGGTTAGTACTAAAATTGGAATTGTCCAAACTCACAGTTGTATGATATCAAACTCTTCGATTTGATAAAGCTAGTGGCTCTGTATATAAGTTTGTGTGTGTGATTATTTTTGTGTAAGGAATCCAGTGTCGTATCAAGAGTCTCGGGCCCTTTAAAGGTAGGGTTTCCACTCTTGCGACACACCTCTAAGGTCGTATCAGTAGTCTCGGGCTCTTTAAAGGTAGAGTTCCCACCACTGCGACCTCCTAACAGAGATTACTAGTTTCTGCCTGAGCAGTCATCCAGGAGCCTATCTGACATTCTCTCTCTCTGGAGCATAGAACTAAGATTAAACGCCCTACTTTCCTGTGAAGAAATAGTAAAATCTACTACTATGGATTCTTCCATCTATGTTCGTACTGTACATAACACAGTATGTCGTTTAATGCTTGTAGTTACTTGTCGTGCGCCTTATGTCTATGGTCATTTAATTCTTGAAGTTACTTGTTGTGCACCTTATGTATTCTTATTTTGATCATCGTGGTTGTGTCTTGTTAGTTGTCGGGTGGTGAAGTAGAGTCAAGTGTGTCTGTTCCTTTTTACACGCGCTCACACACCTTAAACAAAAAAAAATAAAAAAATTGCACCTGTTAAAGAGTTGTTGTTGTAACAAGGAGGATGTCACAACTTATCATTAACAATGCAACGTGTCCTTCAGGACGCACTAGGTGCTCCAAGGGTGCCACTCGCCTCATATGTTTCCCTTGCATGACGTTCCCTTTAGGATGCACTACATACTTTAAGTGTGCCACTGGCCTCATTTGTTTCCCTTGCACGACGTGCCCTTAAAGATGCACCACTTGGTCCAAGGGTGCGACTCAACTCTTTTATTTCCCTTGCGCGACGTGCCCTTCATGTTGCACCATGTGCTCCAAGGGTGCCACTTGCCTCTTGACTGACTTGGTAGACATAAAAAATCCCTAGAGTCAATACTCCGCCAAGTGAAATTGTGGGAGACTAAGGGACTCTAAGGAATATGTCCCTTGTCTTATTGCACACCCTTTAGAATCATTGTGAGGGACTGTCACAGTCTACCCTCATGACATCATGGTCCTCTCAAACTAGGTAATCGTTAACCTACTGTTCGAGCCACAACAAGAGTTCTAGTAGGTTGTGGCATGGCTATTATCCACACCTCTCCCTCAACATCTATGGTAGTCTTGAGTAACCCCTCTACTCCACATGTGAGTCTAGTCGGAAAGCTATCGTCATATTGCATCATCAATGAATCATGTCAGCAATATATCCATAATCATATCATCTAACCAGATGCACTAATAACATATATAAAACAATCAAACCCCAATGGTTCACTCCCTGACTCGATCCAAAGTCCAAGGGGTTCTCTCGATGCCTCTGCATCCTTGGGGTCCAAAATCCTTCAAACTCAGTAAAACCAAATCAATAGCACATGTCTATGACAATGCAGTAAAACAACATGTCATCAACCCATAACGCCTCATAATCAAATCAATGCATTAATAGCATAATAATCTGGATCACTTGTGAGCAAGTGTCCTCAAAGAATAAGTTTGCTCAGTGTGCAAGAGTGGGATGTTACATACACCCACTCTTGGTCTAAAATTTTTCTCGAAGTTTCGCATCATAAAGGCTAAAATAAAGTGTATCATAGTATCATAATTCTATCTATCAAACAAAAATGGAAACTATTGACGCATATCATATGCATCCTCCCAGGTCATCGAGTGCAGACTATAATTGACCCACTGGACCTTGACCTGATCCACTGTCTGACATTGTAGCTGTCAAATGCGATGATCCAGGATGTAGATTGGCTCAACTATGAGCGCTCCTTCTTCTAACACCTACAAAGAACTCATGTCAATAACATGTGTATGATCACTAATATAATGTCTCAAAACAGATACGTGAAAAACATCGTGCATACACCTCAAGGAATCAGGCAAGGCTAGTCGATACACCATGGGCCCCTTTCTCTCCACAATCTCGAAAGGTTCCATGAACCTAGGAGAGAGTTTAGCTCCCTTTCCAAACTTGATCGAACTCTTATGTGGTTTAACCTACAAGAAGACATGATCACCAACCTCGTAACTACGGTCGACACTATGTGGATCGGTATAACTCCTCTGTCAATCCTGCGCTTATTTAATCATTTGTATTATTGTTTTCATTTGCTCTTCCATTTCTTGGATCACTTATGGTCCCACCAGGACCTTATCCTCAAGCTGATCCCAACTCAAAGGTGTTTGAAATGGTTGACCGTAAAGAAACTTGAAAGGTGCCATCTTAATGGTTCTTTTGTAACTGTTTTTATAAGTGAACTCCACTAGTGGCAAGAATTATTCCTAATGCTTTTTTTGTTCCATCACGTACATGCACAACATGTCATCCAAGGTATGGTTCATTCATTCAGTATGCCCATCAGTATCTAGGTGATACGTCGTACTGAAGTTAAGTTGGGTTCCCAAGGCATCTTGGAAACTCATCCAAAATCGTCTAGTAAACACCAATCCATGATTGGATATAATCTTCTTAGGCTTGCCATGTAGCCTCAAAATCTCACTGATGAAAACTCTAGCTATTTCTGGTGCCTGATACGTCGTACGCACAGGAATAAAGTGAGCACTCTTCATCATAGTGTATACTACTATGAAAAAGAAGTCATCTTGCCTTGCCTTCAGTGACAATCCAACAATAAAGTCCATTGAAATAACCTCCCATTTCGATTCTGGAATATTTTGTGGCTGTAATAATCCTGTTGGGTGTCTATGTTCAACCTTCACCCGCTGACATTCTAGACATCTGGCCACATAGTTGACTATGTTTGCCTTCATTCCCTTCTAGAATATTAAGGTTTTAAGGTCTGCCCTCATCTTCATGACTCCCGGGTGAGCCATGTAAACTGCTATATGAGCCTCGACTAGGATCAAGCTCCTCAACTCGTCATTCGGTGGTATGTAAATCCGATTTTTAAACCTCAATAAACCATCATCATCAAACAAAAATCCTTCAAACCTTGGTACCATCATTATGTTTTGTCTGATAAAACCCTCGACCCCTTTGTACCCATCATCATCACATTGTAAACTTAGCATCTTTTCACGTAGATTCGTCTGAAGAGGAAACACCGAAAATATGTGTTGTCTCTGACCCAATGCATATACCACTTAGTTCACTATTCCTTTTATGTAAGTAATCTTGAAGTCGTACTCTCTAAGAAATTATGACCAACGTCGTTGTCACGCATTTAGGTATCTTTGCATAAAGATGTGTTGTAGTCCACAGTGGTGAGTCTTTATTTCAAATTTTTGTCCAACAAGGAGGTGTCTCCAAACATTCAAGGAATATACGATGGCCAATAACTCCAAATCGTGTGTCGCGTATTTCTCCTCATGCCTTCTAAGTTTCCTCGAGATTTAACCGATCACTTGTCCATCATGCGTCAAGACTTCGCCTAAGCCTTCCTTGGATGAATTAGTGCATACCAAGAAGTCCAAATCCATGTCAGGGACCTTTAGTATCAGTGTTGTTGTCAACAGATCCTTCAACCTCCAAAATGCTTCTGCGCATTTCTCAGTCCAAAAAAACTTCTTGTTTTTCTTTTGCAATTTCGTGATCATATTTTCTATCTTCGAAAATCCCTCGATGAATCTTCGATAGTATCCTGCTAAACCCATGAAGCTACGCACTTCGGGACATTCATCGGAATAGACCATTCCATAATAGCCTCGACCTTTGTTGGATCCACGATGATACCTTTGCTAAAGATGACATGCCCAAAGTAGTGAATCTCCAATTAATAAAAGGAGCATTTGGACAACTTCCCATACAATGTTTTCTCTCGCAAACACTGTAGTACCAAGAGTAAGTGCTCTTCACGCTCCTCCTTCGTCCGAGAGTAAATAAAAATATCGTAACTGAATACTTGGACGAACTTGTCAAAGTACTCGCGGAACACCCCGTTCATCAAACTCATAAATACCCCTGGGGCGTTTGTCAATCCAAATGGTAAAACAATAAACTTGTAATGTCCAAACCTTTTCTTAAATGTGTTCTTAGGGACGTCATCCTCCTTAATCCGTAACTGGTGGTATTTTGATCACAAGTCAATCTTTGAGAACATTGTCGCACCCTTCATTTGATCGAATGAGTCATCAATCCTTGGCAACGAATATTCATTCTTGATCATTTCCTTTTTCAAATAATGGTAGTCAGTGCAGAGCCTTTGGTGCAGACCTATCAGCCCCTGGGTTGAGACCCACTCACAGGATCGTTCTATATTCCCTTGAGCTAGATCGGATCTTTTGATTCCCACTGGAATCTGCAAAATTTTTGATCCACAGGTCCTTTTCAGAAACTCGCAATCTCACGAGTTTGCGAGTTGTGGCTCCTGACTCTTCCTCCCCAAATCCGCGATACCTGAGATCTCCAAGTGGTTATAGCCCTTTCTTCCATCAACACCCTCCTTGCGCGACCATCAGGTAGGGTAAGCGCTAGCACTTCTCGCCTCTTGCACCTTCGCGAGTTCAAAGGTCCAAACTTGGCACCTTTCCTTTTCGAACCCCTGAGAGGCAATATTGACTTTTCTCCTCTCATTCTCACTACTCGTGACTTCGTGTCTTGAAGGCTCGAACTTTCATTCCCTTATCTCCCGAGTCCCTGAGGCGCAAGAGGTCAACAGGGTGTTGACTCCTCCAAATGGGTGACGTGTGTCCTCCAATATACTTCCAGAGCCCACCTTGCGGTCCTTCCATGTGTTTCCTCTGTGCTTCTCTTTAGCACTTTGTGACTTCGCCTTTCGCGACTTTGGGACTTGGAGCTCCCAAATATTGAGCTCTCACCCTACAAACCTACAAGTTTGCGAGATCCTCTGATCTCTGCCACCTGTCCTCCTCCGATGGATGACTTATATTATTTCACAACTTCGCTACTTACTGCTTCGAGACTTTCAGGATGAAAGTCTTGATCTCTTATCCTCTGATATGCTGAGATGGAGAAATTTTGACACGTTGACTATGTTGGTCCCACAATGGAACTTCCCACCCTTTTTGGAGTTCTTGAACTTTGTGAATTCATGAATCCGGATGCTAAGCCTTCAGCTCTTCAACTCACGAAACCCTGAGATGCGAATAAGCGAGTGATCTGGCGGCCCCTGTTGGCTCAGATCCTATGGCTCTATTTTCCACTGAGCTTGCACTTCGAAAAATGCTTACTGTAACTTCCCTGCTCCTCTACATGATCTGACGGCTTCCAGAACCTCATGAATTCTCCATAGAGAATTTCGATTGTCAAATTCCCTCTTGATGATTTCTGCGAAATGAACAAAGTGTTCTTTCGCAAAAATTGTCCACCCGTGAAACGATATCACTGTTCCTTCTTCCAATACTTCAAGGCATTAAAATTCCTGAGATTTTCTTCGACAACTGCAAATACCCTATCCTTCCTGATCTTTCTCCAACTCTGAGTCTTAAAGAAGACTCCCGCACGCACTCCTTGCGGCGAATCCTTCAATTACTTCAGAAAATTGAAGTTCCTCGACTCTACACACTCCCTGCAGTAGTAGTCCTTCAACAATTTCTCAGGTTCACAAACTCTAAGACTTTACTCGGCCTGTGCACTCCTTGCACGGCTCCTGTGCTCAACTTGCACTTCCATGAGAATGAGAACAATTGTTATCCCTCCTGAGCTTTCAGAGATAAACCTCTGAACTCTTGTCAATGCACTCCTTACGAACAACTTCACTGCACTCCTTGCAGGAAATCTTTCTCAAATAGAGAAACAATTGAAACTCATTCCTTACTCTCTCTCAGACTTCAAACACAAAGAATGAAATCATATACACAACATATAAAGAAAATGTATAACAGAAAGTAAACATTCATGAGCATAACATTCAACATGCATACATAGAGAACAAATATGACACCATGAATTTGAATCGAAGCTCTTTCTATTAATTCAAATCTCTGTACATGGTTGTTTTCAACTACAACTCTCTTCTCTCTTCTCTATGATCTATGCTCAATTGACATAATAATATTACAACTATACAATGAGGGTGTCTATATCTGTTTTCCCTCTTGTGCTCTAAAACTGTCTAATCTAGAATTAAATTCTATCTACCTAAATTCATTAATTTAAATGCATCTTAGTCCTTCAGACGAGAGTGGGACGCTCAAGGTATGATTACAATCAAAGAGTACGCTCTTTCTTAATTATCTCATTTAAGTTTGGCATATCCAACTTAAAAAATGTTTCAAAAAAATCATCATGTTCCCAAAATGCATTGGTGTGTGCCCCATGCTCGCTTGTTGTTGGCGATGCTCTTGCATCATAATCCCTCACTTGAAAATTTTCATGGGCTCCTGTCCATGAGCTCTCGCATGATTTTTGCATGCTTCTGGATCTCTGTTTCATTTTCCCAGCTGGCATATTCAACTGTATGTCCCTTCCACTTGACCAAGTATTCAAAATATTCTTTTCTCCTAGTCCTCTTGCTAACTCTTTTGTCCAGTATACTTTCCATCTCTGGCTTCTCAGCAACTGACATCTGTTTTGTCCACTGAATATCTGGTTGTTTGCTACCTACTCCTGCTTCCTCAACTTTGTATGGGCACAAATCTGAGACATTGAATATCGGAGAAATTCCGATCCTATTGGGTAATTCAATCTCATAAGCATTTGCCCCAAATTTCGTCAAGACCTTACATGGTCCGATCTTCTTCATCTTCAGTTTGTTATATGCCCCATTCTGGGATCTTTCCTTTCTCAGATGTGCCAGACTCAAATAACCAACCTCAAATTGAAGTTGTCTCTTGTGTTGATCTGCTCTGTACTTATACTCTTGGCTCGAGTTCTGCAATCACTCCTTCATCGCTTCTGTGAAATCCTCTGCACTAGCACTCCTAGTTGCATTATGTTATGAATCTCTCAATTCAAATACTCCTCTTGGTTGCATCCCATAAAGAATATAGAATATAATCTACCTTGTGCTTATGTTTATTGAATCATTATAAGCAAATTCCTCCTATGGCAGAATATTGTCCCATTGACTGTGGTGTTCTGTCACCAAGCTCCTCAGCAAGTCTCCCAAGCTTATGTTCACAACTTCTGTCTATCCATCCATATGAGGATGATAAGATGAACTGAATGAAAAATTTGTTCCTAGCTTTTTCCATAAGGTTCTCTAGAAGTGTCCAACGAACTTGGTGTCTCGATCCGAAACTATGCTCCTTGGTAAGTTGTGAAGTCGAATGACTTCTTTGAAAAACAGATTCACAATGTGAGTTGCGTCACTAGTTTTCTGACAAGGTATGAAGTGTGCCATTTTAGAAAATCTTTCTACCACTACAAAGATCAATTCAAACCCTCTTTTTGTTCTCGGCAGCCCCAATATGAAGTCCATGCTGACTGCATCCCATGGCCTGTCAGGTATGGGTAATGGTTGATAAAATCCTGCATTCTATCTCTTCCCTTTTAAATGTTGACAAATTCTACATCTTTCCATGAATATTTTGACGTCTGCTCACATTCCTAGCCAAAAATATGACTCATTCAACTTTGTGAACATCTTGTCATGAGCGAAATGTCTGGCCAATCCTCCACTATGTTTCTCCCTTAGCAAATTCTCCCTCATGGAGCATTTTGGAATACAAAGTTGATTACCTTTAAATAGTAATCCTTCCTGGATCATGTATTCTTCCCATTGGATTCTATAACTAAGAATTGGATTCTTAGCTTCTTCATATGCCTCTTTAAAATCTAGATCATCTCTGTACATGTCCCTGAGATCATCAAAACCCAATGTTTTGACTTTGAACTCCTGAAATAGCAAACATTTCCTGCTCAAAGCATCAACAACTTTGTTAGCAGTTCCAGAAATATGTTTAATCAAAAAAGTGAAATTTTGGATATATCCAACCCATTTAACATGTATTTGATTCAACTTCTCCCGTTGAGTCACAAATTGTAATGCATGATTATCACTACACAAGACAAACTCCTTAGGAATTAAGTAATGTCTCCATTTTTTCAATGCCTGGATAATAGCATAGAATTCCTTATCATACATGGATTATTTTATCTTGGCTTCATTCAGCTTCTCGCTGAAGTATGTTATCGGCCTATCTTATTGTCTCAAGACTGTCCCTATTGCAAATCCACTTGCATCACATTTTACTTGAAATGTCTTTTTAAAATCCGACAACACCAGAATTGGTTGTTCCATGATTTTCCTTTTCAGCAAATTGAAGCTTTTCTCAGCCTCTTCCATCCAGTGAAAATATTTGTGTCTCTTCTTCATTGTGTCCATCATCGGTGCACTAATTCCACTGAAATTCCTGATGAATTTTTAGTAGAAACTAGCCAATCCGTGAAAACTTCTCACCTCAAATATACTCTTTGGTGATGGCCAATTCTTAATTACCTCCACCTTATCTGGATCCATCCTCAACTTATCTGCAGAAATAAGAAAACCCAAATAAATGAGCTTTGTCTTCATGAGTGAGGATTTCTTCATGTTTATCAGCATCTTCTCTTGTTGTAGCCTCTTCATCACTGTAGCCAATTGTTCCATATGCTCTGCCTCTGTTTTACTAAAAATCAGTATGTCATCAAGATACATAATGAAAAATTTTCCGATGAAATCCTTCAGGACTTCATTCATCAACCTCACAAAAGTACTTGGTGTGTTCGTTAAGACAAATGGCATAACAAGCTATTCATACAACCCTTCATTTGTCTTGAAGGTTTTCTTCCATTCATCACCTTCTCTCATACAAATTTGGTGATATCCACTTTTGAAATCAATCTTCAAAAAAAAATTGGCTCCACTCAAGCAATCCATCAGATCATCCATCCTTGGCAATGGAAATTTGTACCTGATGGTTATTTTGTTGATTTCCTTCGAGTCAGTACACATCCTCTAGCCTCTGTCTTTCTTCGGACTGAGCACTGTCGGAACAACACATGAACTCAAGCTTTCTCTAAACAAACCTTTGTCCATTAAATCCTAAACCTGTATTTTGACCTCTTCATTCTCCCGCGGTGTCAATCTATACGCTGCTTTGTTTGGAAAACTAGCTCTAGGTATGAGATCAATTTGATGACTTATCCTTCTAATTAGTGGAAACAAACGAGGTAGTTCATTCACTACTATGTCAGTGAACTCTTCCAACATTTCTTGAACCTCTTCTGGTAAATCATCTACCCTTTTGTTGGTTAAAACAATCTTTGGCTTCCTAACCACAATGAATTGTGGTTCCTCCTTCTTCTTAATCTCTATAAGAAGTTCCTTCCCACTCATGAAAAGTACAGTGTTGCTCACTTCAGGTTTCACCTCCTTATCTTTGATTGGAAGCAACATGTGAGTTCTCCCATTCTTCTTTAGGGTGTATGTGTTCTTCCTCCCATCATAAATCAAGTTTATGTCATATTTCCATGGTCTACCCAGCAATAGATGACAAACATCTATGGGAATGACATCATAGAGTATTTCATCTTTATACCCTCCTATTTTAAATTCAACTAAACATTACTTAGTGACATTTACCTGATGTCCTTTTTGCAACCATGAAACTTTGTATGGGATTGGATGATCAATCGTCTCCAGCTCCAGCTTTTCTACCATCTCTATAGAAATGAGATTATCTGTGCTACCACTGTCCACAATGACCTTGCATACCCTGTCCTTGGTCTTGTAAGCAGTCCGAAAAAGACTGTTCCTTTACACTGGATTCTCCACCTCCTTCTCTAGCGTTAAGAGAACCTTTCGCATCATCAACGATCTTCCACCTTCAACGTCTTCTGCCTCAACATTCCATCTTTGTGCTTCGACAATGTGAGTCTCTCCTTCCTCTTTCTTTTTATCTGGACACTCATAAGACTTGTGTCCATTCTTTCCACATGTGAAGCATTTCACCACTCCACCTCTTCCTCTTCCTCTACCTCTGGTACGAGGAATAGTTCCATCAGCATACTGACCTTTCTGTTCGGTATACTATCCTCTTTGTGAACTTCCACCTCTCTCAGTTTGAGTCTGAGGTTTCTTCCAGTATTCCTTGGGTTTCTGATTTCTATCCTGGGCATCTGATTTGCCTCTGGGATGACTTCTGCCTTGGCCTCTCTGACCTTGTTTTTAGCTCAACTTCTTTTCAGCTTTTAGAGCCATCTGATAAGCATCTTCCACCATTAGGATGGTCATCATGCTCATCTCATCCTGAATGTCGTATCTCATACCATTCATATATCTAGCAAATTTTTTATCATCACTTTCGCGATGACCTGCCCTGATGTTCATCCTGTAGAATTCTTTAGTGTACTCCTTCGGTGTCATCAACTTCTGTCTCAAATTTTGCATTCTCTGAAATAGAGTAATTTGGTAATCCCTGGGAATAAATTTTTCCTTCATCTTTGCGATCATCCTATCCCAAATCTTGATTTTTTGCTTGCCCTTGCAGTGTCTGTTAGCTTGTAGCTCATCCCACCATAATGTTGCATGTCCTTTCAATCTTGTGACAACATGTTTGACCTTTTTGTCCTCCTCGACATCTTCATAGTCAAAATATGTGTAAAGAGATCTAATCCAGTCTAGAAGCTCTTCAACATCCAGGTTTCCTTCATATACTGGAATATCCATTTTTTCTTTAGCACCCATTCTTGCAACAACCCTAATCAGGCATTCATTTGTTGCATCTTATGTTGTGACCTCCTCTCCTTCATGTTCGACTTCATTTTCACTTTCAAAATCACTAAGATCCCCAACACCGACTGTGCGCCTCTGTGTTGTCTCTATGTCCACAATTCTGGCGCGTAGGTCACGTATCTCTCTCTCCATGACTGGATCAGGCATCTGCCTACCCCTTCTTCTTGGAATTTCCCTATCCTCTAGCAGATCGGGTGTTTGCCTGTCCCTTCTTCTCGGCGGAATGGCTGAGATTTTCTTCTCGCTTTTCCTACCTGAAATATACAAACAAGAATCAAGCTCTGATACCAGATGGTGTAGGCCTATCGGCCCTCGGGCCGAGATCCACTCACATGATCGTTCTATATGCCCTTGATCCGGATCGACTCTTTTGATTCCCACTGGAATCTATAAAAATTTTGATCCACAGGGCCTTTTAGGCAACTCGCAATATCACAAGTTTGTGAGTCGTGGCTCCCGACTCTTCCTCCCCAAATCCGCGATACCCGAGATAGCGAAGTGGTTATAGCCCTTTCTTCCATCAGTTCCCTCCTTGTGCAATCACTGGCTAGGCTAAGTACTAGCACCTCTCGCCTCTCATGCCTTCATGAGTTCAAAGTTCCAACCTTGGCACCTTTCCTTCCCGAACCCCCGAGAGGCGATATTGACTTTTCTCCTCTCATTCTAGCTACTCGCGACTTTGCATGTTGAAGGCTCGAACTTTCATTCCCTTATCTCTCGAGTCCCTGAGACGCGAGAGGTCAACAAGGTGTTGACTCCTCCAAATGGGTGACGTGTGTCCACCGATCTACTTCCTGGGCCCACCTTGAGGTTCTACCACCTATTTCCTTCGTTCTTCGCTTTGGCACTTCACGAATTCGCCTTTCGTGACTTTGGGACTTGGAGCTCCCAAATATTGAGCTCTCACCTTGTGAACCTACAAGTTCACGGGATCCTTTGATCTCTGCCACCTGTCCTCCTCCGATGGACGACTTATATTCTTTCACGACTTCGCTACTCGCCGCTTCGGAACTTTCGGGACGAAAGTATCGATCTCTTATCCTCCGATATGCCGAGACAACAAAATTTCGACACGTTGACTATGCGAGTCCCACGATGGAACTTCCGACCCTTTTTGGAGTTTTCAGACTTCGTGACTTCACGAATCTGGATGCTAAGCATTGAGCTCTTCAACTCACGAAACCCTGAGATGCGAATAAGCAAGTGATCTTACGACCCCTGTTGGCTCAGATCCTACAGCTCTATTCTCCCCTCAGCTTGCACTTCGAAAAATGCTTACTGTAACTTCCCTACTCCTCTACATGATCCGATAGCTTCTGGAACCTCGTGAATTCTCCATGGATAATTTCGACTGTCAAATTCCCTCTTGATGATTTTTGCGAAATGAACAAAGTGTTCTTTCGCAAAACTTGTCCACCCGCGAAATGTTATCACTACGCCTTCTTCCAATACTTCAAGGAACTAAACTTCTTGAGATTTTCTTCGACAACTACGAAGACCCTATCCTTCGTGAGCTTTCTCCAACTCCAAGTCTTAAAGAAGACTCTCACATGCACTCCTTGAGACAAATCCTTCAATTACTTCAAAGAATTGAAGTTCCTTGACTTTGTGCACTCCTTGCAGCAGTAGTCCTTCAACAATTTCTAAGGTTCACAAACTCTAAGACTTTACTCGGCCTACACACTCCTTGCACAGCTCCTGTGCTCAACTTTCACTTCCACAAGAATGAGAACAATTGTTATCCCTCCTGAGATTTCAAAGATAAACCTCTGAACTCTTGTCAACGCACTCCTTACAAACAACTTCACTGCACTCCTTGCAGGAACTCTTGCACAGATAGAGAAACAATTGAAACTCATTCCTTACTCTCTCTCAGACTTCAAACACAAAGCATGAAATCATATACACAGCATATAAAGAAAATGTATAACAAAAAGTAAACATCCATTAACATAACATTCAACATGCATACATAGAGAACAAATACGACACCATGAATTTGAATCAAAGCTCTTTCTATTAATTCAAATCTCTGTACATGGGTGTTTTCAACTATAGCTCTTTGCTCTCTTCTCTAGGCTCTATTCTCAATTTACATAATAATCTTACAACTATACAATGAGGGTGTCTATATCCATTTTCCCTCTTGCACTCTAAAACTGTCTAATCTAGAATTAAATTCTATCTACCTACATTCATTAATTTAAATGCCTCTTACTCCTTCGGATGAGAGTGGGACGCTCAAGGTCCTATTACAATCAAAGAGTATGCTCTTTCTTAATTATCTCATTTAAGTTTGGTGCATCCAACTTAAAAAACGTTTCAAACAATTCATCATGTTCCCAAAATGCATTGGTGTGTGCCCCACGCTCGCTTGTTGTTGGCAATGCTCCTGCATCAGCCTCCATGACCTATCCTTATTTCATATGAAAATAGCAGGTGCACCCCATGGTGACACACTTGGATGTATCAGTCCCAGGTCCAATAATTCTTTCAGTTTCATTCTCAACTCCTGTAACTCTGCGGTTGACATTCGATAAGGCGTTCTCACTATTAGTTCAGTCTCCGGTTTTAGGTCTATGGTAAAATCCAATTTCCTCTCTGGAGGAATCCCAGGTAACTCCTCTGGAAAGACATTTGAAAATTCTCTCACCACCAGAAGGTGTTCTAGACCTTCTTCCACTCCCTTCTCCTTTAACGCAAGGATCGTGTAAACCTTGCACCCCTTTCGCATGATCTTCTGTAGTTGCAAAGAAAAGATGAACCTTAGGGAAACTCCCTAGTTCCGACCTACAATCACACCTCTCTGTCCCTCGTCATTGACAAAGCTCAACCATTTCATCTTAAAACTAAGTATTTCCTCACGCGATTCCAACTAGTCCATATCAATCACGACATCATAAGATCCTAATATCTTGATGTATAGGTTGGACCTAGTGAAAAAATCACCCAGGTTAAGGATACAACCCACAACCTTTCCTCCAACCTTTTGTTCATCTTCCGAAGCCATCTCTATGAAGCTAAACGCATCCTATTTGACTGCCTTTACCTTAATCATTTTTAGTGTTTCACTCGAAATGAAACTCTTGGTAGCATTGAGATCTATCAAAATACTAAGGTTCTGGTCAACGACGATACCTGATCTCTTTAACATAGTTGATTGGTGCTCTGCCTAGCAGTTATTCACCACTACATGAATCCGATGGGCCTTGCCCAAATATCCCACAGCAGTGAGTCCATCTGATCCAAATTCTCTAGTCCTCTCCACTAGGCAGTCACACTGGTAGTGTGGCTCCCCACATGTCCAACACCCATTCTTTGTTCTAGTAGTCCTGGTACCTGAAGTAGAAGATGACGGCCCACCGACCTGGAATCTTGGTTTGTTCTGCTGAACAGGCCTAAACTATTGTTGTTGAAGTCAACGCTACTGTTGATGTTGTGGTCCCCGATAAGGTGTCCACTGTTGAGGCATCGGTTGCCAAGGTGTAGTGAAAGTGGATCCCCTCTGGAAGCCATGATATATCGATGTATGTCTGGCTAGTGTCTGATGTTGATGCGCACCAGTTGACACCTGCCTTGCTGGTCTTGCTAGAGTCATGTTCTGACCCTCGCTATTAAGCTCCTCCTATGCTATGAGGACCTTCTGGAGGACATCATGCAAGGTTTGAGGCATCAAAATCCAACCCTTTGCACATATGCTGCCATTAAGGCCGAACATGAACATGTTGAGCTTAAGTTTCTTAGTGTTAAGATGCGGAGCATACTGGAGAAAATCCATAAAATGGGCCTTGTACTAAGGCACTGTATGACCACCCTGTCATAAGGCGTTGAACTCATTGAGTTGATGCTCAATGAATTCTTCTGATAGGTACCTCTCTCGGAACCGTTTGTTGAACAATTTCCATGAAACTTCTTCGATGGCCATGTTGAACTGCAGTAGGAGAATCTTCCACCATAGAAGAGCACTCCCCTTTAGTTGAAAGACCGCTATGTGGACCTTCATGTTGGAGTTATATTCGTGAAGTGCAAAGCACATCACCATATTCTCCAACCATGCCTTGGCAGCTGCTTCGTCTGGGGCACCAAAGAACTTGAGAAATTTGACCTTCTTGAGTTCA
>ML844655.1:6399-18935 GCA_009831015.1 Picea engelmannii | reverse complement strand
TCTTCTTCTGAAGGTAACAATACTCTTCTTAGTTCTTGTACATATCTTGTTTGCATCGTCTCTGTACATATCTTGTATATCTATCTCTTGGAAGATAATGTGTTCCAAGAAGAACTATACCTATGGAAGAACAACAAGATAAGCATTGTTATCATTATACATGTTAGATAATACACATGAAAGGATGAAATACATCAAACAAATCATGTGGAAGCTATTACAAGATAAGCCGAAATCAGAATCAATCATGAAGAGACTTAGAAGAAGCAAAGACAGAAGGAAGTCAACAATCAAGAGGAAATTGGAGAAAGACTTATGATGTTTTGTAGAAGACAATAAGACAGAAGCGTGATGGAGGGAGCCGATTATATGTTGCAGAAGACAATAAGGATGCAGACGGAAGACTGGCCTGCCTCGCTGGACAACGATTTCTCATTGTGGTTAACATGAGGAATGGTCCGTTTTGGAGGTTGGTGCAGGACAATCATTTCCTCTTGTGGTTAACATGGGAAATGGTCCGGACAGTCATTCGTTAGGGCGGATTCATTCTCTCCAGGTTGCACTTTGTTTAGTGCCGGAGGAATGGCTCAGGGTGGGGAATGGTCCAGGTTCAACAATCAGGGACAGAGATTCCTTAGGGAAGACTCATTCTCTCCAGGTTACACTTTGTCTAGTGTCGGAGGAATGGCCCAGGGTGGGGAATGGTCTAGGCTTAGAAATCAGGACAGTTATTCTTCCTTGCTTGAGAAGAATAGTCTAGATAGCTCATCATTGATGTCTTACCTTTTGAGGGTAGATGCTCTTCCGAGATCTCACAGATGTGAGTGGAAGAATGGCCCAGATGATTCAGTTTATATCATAAGATTGTTTCTATGCAGGTTGATATCAGATGATTGTTATGAAGACCGTATGTCTCTAGACAGTAGAAGTATACTACTGTGGTGGATGTGTTCCACTGTTTGATCAAGTATCTGTGTGCTACTTGGTGTGGTAGTGTACCATTGGATTGTAGTTGTGTACTACTATGGATAGACACAATTGTGTTTTATTGAATGACACTGTTCCAATTGACTTGAAGACTATCAGTAGTGTTGAAAATGATCATCAGCTAGATGGATGATCAATGGACAGAGATTTTCCAGACGAAAAATGGTCCAAGACATTTATTCTTCTAGGACATATGTCCAGATTAGAAGAATGGCTCTTGTGTCACTCTGTGGTGTGAGTGACATGTCCAACATCATGTTTGATTACTCAGATGGAGTATGGTTTCGAGAGATGATGCAGCTGATGACACTGATGGTGATGATGGTGCTCATGATCTAGTCATGAGATAGTCTATGTTGATGCTATCGGGTAAATGGTATGTTTGTGCTCAAGACCATTACTTGTAATACCTCCCTAGCTAGGAGGGAGTGTTGATATTATGGTAGTTGCGGGAGGTATTTACCTCCACGTGTAAACCCGACGAGAATAGAATATTTCGGGAAGCAAGAAGAAACCCTAATGAGTTGGCTAATAACCCTAGAAGACATGTCGGCTCAAGAGGATAATTTGTATTAGGTTATTAGCCTCCAAGAGAAGAAGTCGACCAGAAGAAATAATATATACTAAACAGACAGATACCCAGAATGAGAAGTTGGCCCAGGCAGTTAGCCAGAATTACTATAAATACAGGGGGCCAGTGTTCATTCTAGTAGGCAGTCTCAGAATTGCAGAGTAGCACTTGTGCGCACTGCAGTGCCCAGTTTTGTGCGTAGGTTTGGAGGAGAGTTGCCATTGCAGCTGCTGCAGCTAGCAGATCACGTTTGGCTTGGACTATCTCTTGGTTAGGGTTTGGACTATTTGATCAGCTCTTGTTGGTGCGCTATCCTTGGGGAAAGGTGCGCTACCCCTTGTTTGGCTATCTAGCCTAGGGTTTGCTTCCGGAGTGATTCTTTGTCAAGGTTAAGGTGCTCGGAGGGTGGCTTTGGCCTATGGTTGGGTGACAATAGTGATATTGTCAATGGTAAAACGAGCACATCCATTATATTCTAACATGTTTATGATCAAGTTACTCAATGCAAGAGGTCTTAGACCAATGCGCTACTAGGGATATGGAGTCAAAAGAGGATGCAAAGGCTAAGGGACTGAAATGATAATGAAAGACCAAAGACAAGAGGTTTAAATGTTGAGGTGTTGCTAAAGCAAGGCCTCAACAATGAAACCCTAGGTGAGAGAGGCTCACTAAGGTGTATAAACCCTAGGCCTCAGTGGCCTCTCCTCCTTCTTTAGCTTAATGGAAATAATAAAACGGCTAGCCTGAATAATGATTGATAAAGTCTAAGAAAAGAGAGTTTGTAAGGGATGTGTTGCTAAAGCAAGTCTTCACTAGACAAACCCTAGGGAAAAATGACTCACCAAGGTGTAGAAACCCTAGGCCTTGGTGTGTTTTTCTCCTTCTTAGCTCAACAACAAGGATAAAAACGACTAGGCTAGAAGAAAAGGATAGAGTGTTGCTATGGCAAGGCTCTATCTTACTTCAGCAAATAAAATGGCTTAAAATCTTGGTAGGGACATGAGACAAGGACGTTAACTAGTGCTTGTCACCTAGGGTTTGATTCAGCAAATTATAATAACATATGCAACTAAAATAAACTATAACCATTCAATCAAGAAGTGTTGCAGAAATTCACTTACATAAAACAAGAAATCATATAGCAAAACCCTAGTTGTAATACTTTCCACCAAGAGAAATTCCAAAAATGCCAAGAAAAGTCTTCCTTCAACAAGTGTGCCTCAAAATTTCAGCCAAAAACCCTAAGAAGGGCGCAAATTTCAGACCTCACTAATGAGTGACTGAAAGATGATAAAAAAGCGAGAGTAAAAAACCTCAATTTATATAGTAGTAATGACCTTAATTACTTTTTATTTCATCAAAAGGCCGACGAGGCCAAAATATACAATAATATTGTTTTTACCCTCTGGGCCTTTAGCCCCTTCTTCCCAAAAGGTAAGGTGCAACCCTTAAATAATTGGCCAACCCAATGCCCGGACCATTGTAATGGGATGGATGAACGGAAGATAAGATGGAAAGTGGTAAGTATGATGGGAGCGGACGATGACTTTTCATGAATCCCCCTAGTGGCAACTCAAAACCTATGTGCACAAGATTACTAGGGCATCCTGTCATTCCCCTAGACATGGTCAAGTGGATAAGTATAAGATCCAAGCACCCGTTAGAAACAAAAAGAACTAAATGCACATATTCAAAGGTTTTAAGGATCAGAGTGACACATACCATGATACCTGGACTCGTTACCTCATGGAGCAAGACCTATTTATGCTATAGGACCAGGTTGAGGTGATGGATGTTGTTGCTGCTAACAAAGGTGGAGGCGTTGAAGAAAAGCAAAGATGGGCTCTCCAGGTCCATGCTCAAGTCGATTTGGCTCTCGGTACTCCATGTCTAGGACCTGTGGGCCTCGAGACTAATGTCCCCCACCTCTTAGAGAGGTGATGAGGAGACTTAGTGGCCTGGGCATCCCCACTAGGTCATAGTCTCACATTGAGGGGGAAGGTCAACTAAGCTAAAGTTATATTTTTAAGTTGACTTGAGAAAGAAAAGGGATAAAAGGAGTAAAAGATAACTCAACTGAAGAATAGAGGTTAACTCTGGGAGTTAACCTAACTCAACAGAGAATTAGAAGGAAAAAGTATAAGTAAGAGGCTGGGGCGCACCCATTATTCATTCTGGATTTGATATATTGCTTGTTATTGCTCTTGAGCATTCAGTTTGGGGGTTTTGTTGTACAAACCCTTGTGAGCAACTCAGTGGTGAAATATCCACTCACCTTGTTCCACAGCTTGGTCTCGGGGATGAAAGATTCCTCCAAACCATTCTATTCTCAACATATCTCCTTCTAGTGCTTCAGAAGATAGCAGGGCCATATTGTTTTGGAGTTTCCAGCAAGGGCGCACCATACCATTGAGAAGGGTTCGATCTAGCCAATCAGGAGGAGCATTGGGCATTCTATCACGTGGGTTTTACTTGCAGGTGCTCCATCATCATCTTGAGGGCTTCTTCGAAGAGTTATCATCACTCAATCTTCAGCTACAATCTGGGACAATTTGGAGGTTAGGAGGACGTCCCATTATTCTGTATTTATCTGATCTACAGAGATCTACTTAAGATCTGGATCTGAAACTTCTCCCACAAAGTTCTTATAGCCTGATCTACATTCTTGGAGAGTTTCACATCATTTGGAGGTCTCTTTCTTCAAGGGCGAATTGCCTAGGGTTTCAACTATCCAGGAGGGCGCAACTCCCTTAGAAGATTCAACATTTGGAGAGGTTGGCATTGGACGTTGGGCTTGAGACTTCAGGAGGGAGATCCTACTTCCCTGATCTATCATCTGTCCGGGTTTGAGCTCATTTGGAGACTTCTTCCATCAGGGCCGAATTGTGGAGGTCTTCAACCTTCTCTTGGAGCATGGCATTCTTCAGCTGGAAGGTTTGGCATTCAGATCTGCTTGTATTGATCTCTCATCCAGCCTTTGGAGGTTATTTTGTATCGGCAGAGCATTTTGTAGCAGCTCATATCTATTGTTTGTACGACCATCTGAGGATTGTGCCAGATCGGCTATCTATTGTATTGATTCCATATTGCTCATAATAAAAGGTCAGATCTTTGCTTGTGCTTCTATATCTTGAATGTATTGTGATCTTCATGTGTTGGATGAATCTTGTATGAATGCACTTAATAACTCAATAAACACCTGCACATCAACAAATCAGTGGTAGTTAGTGATTCCAAGCGAAAAATTTGGCTTGGGATCATTATAGAGACATAATCTCCTTAGTTATCCCTAAAATGGGGGATAACATCTGGCTCCAACTCGGGGACATGTGCTCACCGTAGAGTGCATGAGAACCTCAACATCTCTGGCACAACCTGTAACCTACTTGATCACAATAGAAACTATCAGTAATCATTTGGGGTGGTGATATCACCCATAGCTCATATATATAAAATAAAAGGCAAGTATATGTACATATGTGAAAGCAAACTACACTAGCATGAAATGCAAATGGTATATACAATGAATGCAAATGCCTACTTACCGGTTGGCTGGATGTTAGGTGTAGTCGAACGACTAGTGAAACCAATCCAGCGATGTCCCACAATACTTGCCTTTGTGCTTCATCATAAACCAAAACAGTGATAAGTCAAGCACAAAAATAACATGGGTTAGAGAATGTATTGTATCGATGGAAATAATAAAGTCTAACTCATGGAGGCGGGTGGGAGGGATAAAATCACGCCAAGTCAATCTCTGAGGAAAGTGCTCAATCCACTTCAGGAAGGGATTGTGAAAAGTCAAAGGTTCAGAACACTGACTCAAAAGGTTTGCAAACTGGCTACCTAGGACGTCCTCACACTCTAAAACCTGGGAAGGGATTGACAAGGATCTAGTAGACGACTGGAAAATTCTTAAGGGGAAGTCGAAAAGCTGAGATGACAGACTTATTCTTGAAGTATTCAACCAACCCTTGGAGTCTAGGTTTTGGCTCAAAGGAAACTCAATACAAAAGACATAATTCCCAACTACATCTTTAATGACACAACAAGGTAAATTAATCGGAGGTGGCTAGAGAAAGATGTCATGAGAATCCTTCTTTAGGCAAACAAAGTTCTTACTCCTATCAAGACCTGAGCACAACGGTGGTTGATAATCCTCTTCATGGAATGAATCCAAGTGCTCAGAGGAGTACTCATCAAAACCCTCAAATTAAGACCGAAAATTATCAGGAAAACATGGTCCTAGGTCAACTGTAATGTTCCCAAGACAATTTTTTCACTTGGAAAACTAACTGACCACTGATTTACTTGTTTGTTTGTGTGTGTTTTCAGGTTGGTCTCTCAAACTTTGGCCTTAGGGTTATATTCAGTTATTAAGCACAGATCTGAAGATATACTCAATAAAAATACAAGATCTAACCAGTACACAAGATATGGAACCAAATAGCATAGATCTAACCTTTATTATTATGAAAAGCAAGAACCTGATACAAAGTGGATGCAGATTTGGAATAACATCAGATGGCTCCAAGAGATAATATATGAGCTGCTACAAAATACTCCTGATAAGACAAAGAAAGCCTCCAAAGGATCGATATACAATGAAGGTCAAGGCAAGAAGAACCAGGGTAAAGTCCAAACCCCCCCTGGCTGATGGCATATCCTCCTGAAGAGATAAGAAGACCAATATTTCGGCCCAGTTGAAGGAGATCTCCAAATAGTATGAAACTTCACAGAAAGATAGATCGGGGCAAGGAGAAGCCCTCCCTGAAGTCTCAAGTCAAGATGCCAAGGTATACCCCTCCAAACTGCTGAAACCCTAATCCTGATTGCACCCTCCTGAACACTGTCAAGCTCAATATTTAGGCCCTGATGGAAGAAGCCCACAAACACCCTGAAAATCTCTAGAAAGATAGATCGGGCCACCACAAGCTGTTGGGAGAAGTCTCAGGATCAGATATGAGGAATAACCCCTCCAAACTGAACAGATCTGAATAACAGTTGTGCCCTCCTTCTCTAAAAAACATCCCAAAGCTCTAGATAATAATCTAGCAAGAGTAACCCTCCCAAAATACTCCAAATCTGATGAACAAGGCCTTGCAAGTAATACCCAGGTGCTAGAATGTCAATAGACCCTGTCAATAAGCTGGATCAAACTCCTCTCCAAGAAATGATGCGCCCCTGCTGGAAAACCCTCAAGGGTACGACCTGCTGCCCTCCTAAAGAGATGATGGTACTTGTGAATCCAATAGAAAGGTGTGGGTTGAGTGTTTCATCCCCGAGACCAATCTTGGAACAAGGTGAGTGGAATCTTTCACCACTGAGTTGTTCTCTAGGGTTTGTATTCTCAAAACCCTCAAAATTGTGTGCTCAAGAGCCCAGTGGCCAAATGCAATATGATCCAAGATGAAGTGAGAGGTGCGCCCTAGTATTTCCTTTATACCTCTTTCTGTTTCTCTGTTGAGTTAAGTTAACCCTGAGGTTCAACCCCTAACTCAACCTCAAGTGCTCTTTTCCTCCAGCGAGTTACTTTTTACCCTTTTACCTTTTTCAAGTCAACTTCAAAATATAACATTGAGTTAGCTGACCTTTCCCCATGCTGCATGAGACTATGATCTAGTGGCAATGACTAGACCACTAAGTCTCTCTCAAACATCCTCATCAAGAGGTGGGGGACATTACATCAACCTTGGGTGTTTGGGGAGCATCTGTAAATATATCATCTCCTTGTTGCCACTGGTCAATATTAAAAGTAACCTGTAGTGATAACTGTGAAGGCAACACTTGGAAATGATTCTCAATGTTGTAACCACTTTAATTATTTTGTGTTTGTGCAGGATACAAGAAGGTCAAAGCATCATACTACATCTATGATATCATCATCAATACATCATCAATGAAGATTTAAGAGTGACAAGTACAAGTATTATGAAGATGAAGAAGACTCACTCTTAGTTATTAAACCCACAAAGTGTTTAGAGAATTAAGTCTAAGGTTGAATTGCTTAATGAGTTAAGAGTTTCTTAAGATTGAAAGATTTTAGTTACCCTTACAAATTATTTCACAAAAGCCTCCTCCCCCTATTGCCAAATGACTATTGGATGCTCAATAAGTGTTGCCACCCTAGCTGCGCAGATCAGCCCGAAAGATTGAGTTTTTATAGAAAGGACACATCCTGTGCGCCATGAGACCGTCTCCAGCTTACACCTTCCGTTGCCCCTCAATCCCCGTTTTAGATGATGAAGATGGTGGTCTAAGGTACCCTAAATAGTCTATTAAGTTATTATATGAATTAGGTAGACTTTTAGGAGTGTTTTATAGTGTTTTAAGAGTTTTATGACACTTTTAAAATGTGAATTAGTCACTTGGCCGAAACTCACTTCAGCCTTAAAGTGTGTTGATTAAGATTATGAAATGAAAGGCATTAACACATATATGCTATGTGAGAGCAAGTCACTTAGATGCACAATTAGATAGCTTGCAAAGTAAAAAAATAAAGTGCAAGGGCAAGAACAACTTGCCCGCAAGATGAAAAGAGAAACACACTTATCTAATGATTAAGAACATTAAGATATGAGCATTAAGTGTGAGAAAGAAAAATAAATTTAAGTGCTTGCCTACTTATCAACTTATTAATGAGATTACTTAGAGCATATGGCAAATGGCATTAAAGAGATCTATGCAATAAAGAAGAACACCATCCTCTTGTTGAAGCAACTAAACATTGAGGATTATAGATCTAAGCATGGAACATAAAGATAAACACTTGTAGTGAACTAAGCATGCATGAGATCTAGTTAAGTTGATTATGAGGCCCAATAGGCTTAAGCTAGAGAATTATTAAGTGTTAGATCTAGATCTAAAATATTTAGAGCATTAACCAATTAGATCTTCAACCACAAATTAAACCCTAACCCAACCTTTTGGGGTATTCCTCTCCCAAATAGGTAGGCAATTAATTAAGTTGCTTAACTTAGAAAAGCTTTAGAGAAGAGAGAAAGGGAAGCAAACCAAGAAGCAAACAAGCAAACCCTAACCCCACGTCCTAGGGTTTGGGAGATACCCTTTATCTCACAAACCCCCACGTCTTAGCTCAAAAAGGGCAAAAAAAAGTCAAATAAAACAAGATCTAAGCTACCCAAGAGCTCACACGTGGGAGGAGGCCGTACCACTCCTTCTCCCACAACTATCAACCACTACAAGCAAGCAAGAAGGAGAAGAAATGATGAGAAACACTTAGAAATTGAAGGAGGTTGAAAAATAGCTACCAATCCCTTTGGGGGGTCTTTGAGTGTTGTGTGGATGCCTTTGGGTAGCCAAAACCCCTTTCAACCAGATCTGAACCTGCAAAAACCAACAAGCTATGCTTGCTGGAAATGCTACATACAACAATACAAATGAAGAAAAACTTTTGCTTTTTAGGGAAAAAAAAATTCTTGAAAAATTTTTGGAAAAAATTATATTATGATGACCATACAACTATATTATGCTAGCTGAAATATGGATTGCCAAGAAATATAAGGAGAAAGAGCAATAGAAGAAGCTTGCTTGGAGTGTATGAGAATCTCAAAGGGGGACTCTTCCAAGAGGCATCCCTAATAAAACCCTTGAAGTTCAACCTGCAAAACTTAACACAATAGCATGTATACAATGGATAATATGGAGGGTTAAACTAATAAAGTGAAATACTTGCACTCTATCTAGCTAACCACATATATAGATCTACAAGACTACTCTTTGCAAGATCTACTCAAATAAAATACTTTACCTAAGATCCATTCATGCAACTACCATATCAAATTGAAACAAATTTACCTCATGTGTTGTAAGAACCAAAATATTTATAGCTCTTTCCAAAATCCTCCAAAGCTTCTTTTATTATTGCATCAAGAAACGGGATCTTGGAGAAATACTTGCTCCAAAACCCTAAGAAAAGAAAAATGAAAATGGATGGAATAGAGAGAGAGAGAGTGGAAAATCAAGTAGCATAACTCTAGCTCAAGATATGGTAAGTGAAAGAGTGAGGGGAGGGTTCCTTTTATACTTGGAGAGGCAAACTCACCCCTCTTGTATCTATTCCAAGTGTCCAACACCAAGCAAAAGAGGAGATCCCTAGGCTAGGACGCACCATTTAGGGTTTAGGAAGTAGATCTAGGGTGTAGAAGGTGTGGGAAGTGTTTGGATCACACAAAATCAAGTGGGAGGCTATGGAATTCATGCTAGGGGAGTGGAAAGAAATTAAATAATTTTTAAAATTATTTTTTTAGAAATTTCCAAGTGAAGGGGCATAACTCCTCTTGGAGGGCGCACCACTTGGGGGAGATGGAAATGATGGAGGTGTTGGGATGAGGTAAAAGGTGTGGGATCACCTTAGGGTGAGACGTGGGGGTTAAAGGAAAGGAAATCACAAGAGAGGTGGTCCCACGTAGGTCACAATGACCAATCTCCAAGGAAAAACGTTAATCCCCCTAGGGGAGCGTAACTTTTGAGTGTGGTGAGGGGGTAAGGGTGTTTAAAGGGTTGAAACAAGGTTGGATGGGTAGGTTATGCTTAGGGAGCCTCTCTCTAACCTTTATCCATCATTTTACATCCTTCTAACTCATTATTACAAATTTTACATTTTTGCCATGTTTGGACTTTAGCAATTAAAATTGTTGTTTTTGTCTGACTGACACTCTGGGTGGACAAACCCATAGTAAAAGTTGTCCAACTGAGCTGAAACTTGGTCCATGGATGTAGGGGGTGCTATTCCATTTCTTTTGAGTACAAATACCCCTATCAAAAGTCCAAGGACCTAGTTTTTTACAATTATTGCTCAAAAATAATTAAACCTCCAAACTTAGGGAAATTTAATTAAAAATTAATTAATTAAAAAAACTATACTAGACTCGATGGAATTCCGCAAAACTTTCTAAGATGTCTTGCATGGTCATTTATAATGATTTCCTATAATAGTTACCAAAAGATAAACCCACTAGACCGTCGTTCACCACTTTGGAGGAATTATTGCAAGTGTGAGTGAAAAACTCAAGGGAAATCAATAAGGATGAAAAGCCCAATTGATAACCTGAGGATAAAAAACCCTTGGTGAAAGGAACTCTCCCAGTGAACCGATCCCAAGGTAACTGACCTAGACATGACTCATGCAGACCTATTACATTATTAACCCACGCAGGGGTGCAGAAATTCTAGTTACAAAAATAAGTGCTCGGGCCAAACACGCCCTGTAGAACCAAACGTCTTCAACAAATTTGCATCTGGTGATGCATCTCTTCATGGCACATGGAGTTGACCACCTATGTTGGAGAGGCGGTCAACATCTGGCTCCACATGGGGACGTGTGTTCGATCTTCTCACTCGAGACGGAGAGCATACGAGAATCCAACACCTACAATGGAGTGCTCACCAATAACCAACATAAGAATACATATATACATGATTAAATCAATGAATGCTATATACAACATCTACATAATGAAATAACTAGAGTACAACATTATAATTTTACAACAAATGAAATATATGATACAGAAAAATTTCTAAGTACATATTGACATAATGAATGAACTAATACAAAACTGAAATACAAAGAAAAGGGTTAGAGATACGTTACAGAGGGTGTCCCTTTGGACACCAAGTTGCCCCTCATCTCAAGAAAAGTTTGAGTTGCTGCCCATTCCTCGGAATGTTAATGGGCTCACCATCCAAATGGCTGAGATGAAAAGAGTTCGGCCCTGCTATTTCTCTGATCAAATATGGCCCTAACCATAAGCTGTCAAATTTTCTGTGCTTTCCCAGTTTCTCTTTGCCTTTTTCCCATAACAAAACTGTATCCCCGATCATGAAATCCCTGTGTCTGGCTGACCTGTCGAAAGCTTTCTTTATCTTACTTTGATTTCTGAAATTCTGATCATAAGCCTTTCGTCTGATTTCATCTAACTCAATGATCTGATTGACCCTGTTCTGAACTGCATCCTGCTTTGTGGAAACATCCTCAACTGAGCCATAAGTAGGAAGTCTAAGGTGCACTGACAACCTAGCCTCCAAACCATACACTAACTCAAAAGGACTCTTTCCAGTAACTGCTTTCTTTGTTATTCTGTCATCCCATAATGCATGTTTGATTTTACTATCCCAAGATTTCTTATTTTCACCGACTATTTTCTTAACAATGGTCATTAAGTTTTTATTACTTGATTCATCTTGACCATTTCCTTTGGGATAGTAATTTGATGCATGTGACAATATAATACCATACTTGAACCAAAAAGATGACATCTCAGCTGAACAAAAGGCCTTGGCATTATCTGTCACTATCTTTGATGGGACCCCAAATCTAGTTATGATTCTGTCTTCAAGGAAATTCATCACTACCTTTTCAGTTGCTGACTTTGTTGGAATGGCTTCAACCCATTTTGTAAAGTAATTTGTTGTTGTAATAACCCATGAATAACCATTACTTGAATTATCATTAAACTTTCCGATAAAGTCCAAACCCCACTATTGAAAAGGTGCTTCAACCACCACTGGTTGCAAAGGGAGTGCTGTTAATTTCTGCTTTCCAGTGAAAAGCTGACATGGCTCACATTTCCGAACAAACTGATGCACATCTGAAAATATAGTGGGCCAATAATATCCTGCTCTAAGGATTTTGTGGGTAGTAGTTTTAGCAGCAAAGTGTCCACCACAAAACCCTCCATGGAATTCATCCATTAGTTTCTTTGACTCAACGTCATCCACACATCTAAGGATAACCCCATCGGGATTTTTCCATCCTAATCCATCTCTAGTAAGGACATACTTGGAAGATTTTAACCTTAAAGCCCTTTTCTTGTGTCCTGTTGCCGCCTTATACACACCTTTGGGAGACGTGGAAGAAATCTTCAATCCACTCGGTGTGTCCTTGGGGGCAAGTGAGAGTTAAGGTGCTGTCACCTAATCCTCAACTCCTCCGTCTAGGCCAACTCCTAGCGAA